>JBAMYA010104861.1:0-19977 GCA_037176975.1 Arrhamphus sclerolepis | reverse complement strand
TACCAGCCTTGAGCTGAGCGATGACTCCATAATCGCCTGGATTACTGACTACTAGACTTGTAGCCAAGACCACCTAAACTGAGACCAAGACACTACCAAGACCAGAGAGTATCAAGACTAAGACAAGACAAGACCAAGACCACAAAAAATTAGTCTTGAGACTAAGACCGGTCTCGAGAACTACAAGTCTACTGACTACCCAACAGACTTGTGTGGGACTGAATGGTTGTATGTCTGAGCAGTTGGTCAGCAGCACAGGAGCACCACAGGGGTGAAATATGAAATATTTATAAATGAACAGAAATGAATGAGTATGAAGTAAAATAAATAAAAGATAGTAAAATTTACCTGTCAAAAAAATATTTGTCAGCTATAATCTCAAATAATGTACTATTTGATAGTCATCCTTTGAATTACTAAAAAAAGACATTTATGAGTGATAGCATTGACACCTGTATTGGGGGCCTTTACAAAAGGTAATGAAAAAAACAAAACAAAAAAAAGCAACAAAAAACAAAACAAAACAACAACAAACAGCATCAGTAACTTATATTGCTGAACTTTATTGCATTTTTTAAAAATCAGATTATATTGTGCAGCTGAAACTGCCAGAGCTGTATGTTCTCTGATTTGATTACTGCTGTCATCATGAACGCTGAGGGTCACAGTAGTGTCACACAGGCCACTAAACTATATTTTGTTGCAATTTCTACGTACCTGACAGATGACATAATCTAGAATTCATTGATACCAGCCATACCCCAAATGTAACCAATTTTGGCACTTGGTGCTGCTTGTTGAATTTAGATTCTGTTTGTAGTTTTCACTTCCAGTTTTGCATTTTATTTATTACTTTTCTAAACCATCTGTAGCAGCTGTAGGGTTATACGCGGCATGTTGCTTTCTGTTTTGTACTTAATTTATGTGTTGGTGTTGTCTTTTTCTTTCTTCTTGAACGTAAAAAGTGTTCACAGTGACATCTTGTCGGGGGGGAGGGAAAGAGAAACACCTTTTTTTTTCCCCCTGAAGTCCTCATTAGAGTTCACCACTTGCTCCTTTCTCCCTATTGTTAATTTCCAGTAATTAATGGGTTCAGTGAGTTCACTAATGACAGGCAGTTATTGTGATTGATTTTTCTTTTTTTTTTCTTCCCATCAAGAGTCAGCACAGAAAAGAAAAAAAATAAAATAAAATCACTTCCACCACTGTTATAAAGTTTTTTGTAACTATTACTGGTACAGTAGTTACATTTTTCTATCTCATTTCTTCAGATTTATTACATTTGGAACCTAAATTAAATCATCTGACAAACAAAGAAAAATGTAACAGGAAACATATGATTTATATTTTAGCTTCAGTGTGAAATCTTTCATCCATAGTTGTCACATAGTGGTACAAAGTGGATAGCTTTTTTTTTTAAAAAAAAAGTCATTAAAAGTCATATAAAATCCATACATGCATGGCTTCGGATGGTTTAGTAACATGTAAGAAAACCACTTAAGTGATCATCTGAGAGGCATCCCACACATGATGGGAAATAAAAAAACAAAACAAAACAAATACCACAGTTTATCACTCGTGTTGTGAAAGGATTGGATTATGTCCAAACTTGTGGACATAGTAGTAACTTGCTCAGTAATATCTGTATAAATCTATAGAACACACAAAACTAACATGACTTTGCATTGCCTTGGCAGTATGTTATTTACTTTTGAAATAATTCAGACATGAAAGCAATAATTAGATAAAACAAAATAATAAAAAAAATAAAAAAAAAGATAAAATTGAGAGTGATAGTATAAAACAGAAAGGAGTTAATCATACATTAGACTTCAAAAAGAACTGTTTAATTATGGAAAGATTTTCTAGAGGACCACAGCTCAGAAGGACTTTTACCCTGTGGTGTGGTGTCATTTACCCAATGACACCACAGGGACTTGCAGATAAAATTTATTTATGGAGTGTTTGAAGTGGGATGTTGAATCTTTTCGAATGGGCATTTACCAGAGCCAGAACCTCATAACCATCAGTGGTATTGGAGTTTGGGACATTTCCACCTTGCCATCACCTTTAAGACCCTGTGGCTTCAGCATCTTTTACATTCAGTGTATGGTTTATGTCACATGTCTGACTGATGAAAGGCCACACCACAGTGTGAGGTATTTAAATTCACCACACTAATCTAGTATGGACCAACTGACTGATGAAGTAGCTTATGGCTCCTTACAGGACTTATGAATAATTTAACAGAAGTCCGTGTTTAATAGGTTCCATTATGGAAGAGGCAGATCGGTACTACTTACGCTACAGTACAGTAGGTTACCTTGTTTGAGCTTATGTGTGATATCCTTATGAATAATATTAAGATCAGTCAATAAATCTATATGCATCTGTCTGTCTTGCCATTCTTCCATCTATCCATATACCCTCCCTCATTATATCCACCAGAAACCACAAAAAGGAACAATGTTTCCTGACAATTAGATTCCCACTTCTTCATATTTTTATGCTACCACTCATTCACCTAGCTGGCATAAGCTTATTCACGGCTACTGAGTGATTGAAACATTGTATCACAGAGGACATGTTTACAGACAATGCACCTTGGCTACCTGACCTTTTCGTGGTCATTGTTGAGGGAATTGAATGTGGCCAGGAGCTATTATGGCACCGCGATGCACAGCTGAGTCGTAAAATTCATTGCTGTAAAAGCTACATAGAACAGAATAATATATGAATCATTTAAAGCAAGGGGGAGGTTTACTGTGTGGATTTTGTCTGTGAATAGGCAAGAAGAGATAAATTGTGGAATCCAGGTAGCTGTGGCTGACTCACTGAAAGAGGGCTCTTATCAAATGGTGAAAAATGCTTTAGGGAGGACTGATTCTTCAGTTTGAAGGAGATACCGAGATGGGCTATAACTTAATTCCGCATGAAACCACTTTATAATTTTCTTCACCTGGCGCATGTGAAGTAGCTCCAAGCGAGAAAGAGAGAGAGAGAAAAAAAAATCTTTGAAAAAAGCATGAAGCAGAAATCAAATAATTTTATGGCGAAACCAAGTGGCTTTTTAAAGGATTATATTCTTTGAATCATTCCCCATACATAATTCCTGTTTTTTTTATTACTTATTTGGAATCCTATTAAAGAATTTATGATACAAAAAAGGTAAGGTTTTGAATAATATGCAAAACAGCAGTCACTAAAAGCATTACTGAATTCTATACAAAAAAAAACTCCAAAACAAAAACAACAACAACAAAAAAAACTTAATCACCTTAAAGCCATATCCCACCCAAGAATCAAGTTAAATGATTTGTATAGAGTCAAAGAAGATGTATCTTATTTCACTAAAACCTAAGCACAAGTGTTTACATAAACCATTAACTCATTTGACCTTGCAAGACACATCAGCTGTAGATGTTGGCTGTTGAGTATCAGTTGCACTGAACTAAAACTGAAAAACTGGACATCCGTACCTTTCAGAGTAAAACATTGGAAGATCCTCAACTTTCTACTGTACTAACCTTTGTTGTTGAACTGATGATGTGTGTGTTCTCACACTGACCTGGATTTCCTGGAGTTGGAGGAGTTGCATGCTGGTTCTGTAAACTATCACCAAATGGCCACATCTTGCTTTGGGGAGTGTGTGTCAGTCAAACAAAGCTGAAGGCGTGTTGGTTTGTTTCCTCCGATATGTGAAGCTGTCAACGTTTCTAGCTCTTTAAGATGTCAGTTCCAACAAGCTGTTTTACAAAAAAACAGCAGAAAACAAAATAGTGAAAGGAAAACAATGTACTTGTTTTAAAGCAATTCCATGTATACCAAGAGGCTGGGGAAGGTTTTACTTTTAAAATATTTTTTTTTCCTCTGGAGCAGTTTTTGTTTTCTGATTTAAAAATCAAGTTATGTATTCCCTTCAATACCAAAAGAAAAACAAACAAACAAATAATAATAATAATAAAAAACAACTTCTATCTCCCACTTTCATGCACTGTATGTACAGTGATGTCAACTGCATTCATTCTTCCTTGCAACTTTTAAGCATTGGGTATACTCAGTTACAGAGCTCTGACGTTTAATCCTAAATCTCTTCCGCCCATCTGCTTGTTGTATGCTTCTGTTAGATGGTTCTTCCCTGTCCATGTGTAGACTGTCATTGGCATGTTCTTATTTACAATCTATTCTTGAACTGCCTCCTCCACAGCTTTCTGAGTTCCGATATTTCTCAGGGAAGCTTGGGAGGCTATGGTCTTATGCTTGTGATCTATTCCTGCTGTCTGTTCCCAGGGCCTGTATTGAGCTGGAAAAAGGACTTTTAAGTATGCTGCTTCTTTTGCATCTCACCAGCTTCAAATCTGCTTGAAAAAGAAGAATCTGTAATCTCTGAATGAGTTCAAAGCAGTTTTATGTAACACAAAGGCACATGTTGTCACTGCCTATGTTTTTATAACCTTTGTTAATTTGTGTAAATGAATATGCCTTTGGCGTGTGTCTGTATTGTTGTTGTCTTGGTGATGACTTCCTAGCAAGAAAGTTATTTTATAGCACTTTCAGATCTTAATTTGTTTTCTCTGATATATGACTGTAGGCATTAATTACTTTTGTAACATTTACATTCATGTTTGTAAACTTGCATTTTCCCATTGGTTTGATTTCTTTTGACACAAATCCAAATCCAAGTGGACCTAAATGCATCCCTTCAAACAACACAAAAACAAACAGAATGAGTTTTTGGTCAAATTCTCCTGTGACTGGAAAACAAAAATATATACAGTTTCAACTCTGCATACTGGATAAGTTGGAACCAGAAGTTTACGTACACTGTTTAAATGGACACAATATATACCAATACTTTATCACTGTTTGACATTGAATCAGTCCTCTTTTAGGTCAGTTAGGATTATGAAAAATGATGAGGAATGCCAAAGTAATGAGGGCTATTTTATGACTTCTTGCAAAGTCAGCATGTTACATACACCAAAATTAATCTGTGTTTAAACAATTTGGGAAAGCCCAGATGATGTTAGCATGGCTTTGGAAGCTTCTGATGGGTTAATTGACAACATTTGAGATGATCGGAGGCACACTTGTGCGTCTATTTGAAGGCATACCTCAAACACATTGCTTCCTTGTGTGACATGATGGTGAAATTAAAAGAAAATCAGCCAAAATATCAGGAAGAGACTTTTGGGCCTCCATAAGTCTGGTTCATCCTTGGCTAAAATTTCCAGAAGCCTGAACATGCCATGTTATATGTAAGTAATTATTAGTATAAACACCATGGGGATGTCCAGCCATACTACTGCTCAGGATGAAGAAGGGTTCTGTAGCTCTGTATGAACCCCAGAACAAAACAAAAACACTCTGTAAAGATGCTGCTGAAGCTGGTAAAAGAGTGTCATTATCCACTGTGAAATGAGTCCTGAACCAACATGGGACTCAGAAGCCATACCGCTTAGTTACAAAGTGGGTTAATAACAACAAAGTCATTGTTTTGGAGTCATTATCACAAAGTCCTGATCTCAAACCTATAGAAAATTTGTGAGCAGGGAAAGAAAGGAATGTACAAAGCAAACTTGACTCGGTTCCACCATTTCTTCAAGGAGGAATGGACCAAAATTCTAGGAACCTACTGTGAGAAGCTTGTGGAATCTATGACCCAAGTCATAGATTTTAAAGACAGTATCACCAAATACTAAGGGAATGTATGTAAATTTCTGACTTTGAAGAAAGTCATAAGAGGATATTCATGATAAATATTCTGACATTTAACTACTATAAATCATGTTTGTAATCCTGATTGATCTAAAGCAGGAAATGTTTAGTGTGATTTAATGCCACACGGAAGAAGAAGAATTTGGAATTTTAACAAAACCTTTATTGACAATCATAAAATGCACAACAATAAAACAATGTAAGGAAAAACAAATATCACGTCAGGACAAGCTTAAAAAGGAATTAAATAAGGTGCTTGTTGTAATGCAGTTCTCCCTGAGTAGAGAAATTGCACAAAACCCAATTGAAGTCCCATAGCTGCAAAAACTTTTTCATATCCCCAGTGGCTCTGTGGAAGCAAAACTCCAGCCTCAGCCTGGCCTTGACTTTGCATCTCCACAGAACCACAGCATTGAGCTGAGGTCCAGCCTGCAGCCTGTCCCTGCGAGACAAATAAATAGCCATTTTTGCTTCAGAAATCAAAAAATTAAAAATCTGGCACTTTGGTGTGTTGGTCTTGTTACAGTATATTCCATAAATAATAGAAGAAGAAGAAGAAGAAGAAGAAGAAGAAAAATAATTTGTCTTTTTAAGCTTCTGGTTTCAAATGTATATGTACACTACACATGAGTAGCTTATTGCTCTGTGAAAAACAACATATTGGTGAATAACCACAAAAATGGCCGCCTATCTGTTGTGACCAGCTTCCATTGTAGTGGTCTATCGCATTATGGGATACTGTATCCAAGGTAAACGGGTCAATTGATGATTTTTCTAGAAACACACAATCTGGGTATTTTTCAATATATTGCAGAGCCTGCAATTGTTTGCATACTGCATAATGCTTATTACAGCTTGTCAAAATACGAATAATACAGTGAAAGATATAGTCTATGGCCTTGAAAAAGGTTGTAAAATATAACTGTGTACTACCTATTTTGTGATACAGCTAGGTTGGAGAGAAACATCTTATGCACTGAAGAAACAGTGCAGGAGGAAGTGTGCAGTACTCATATAGTTAACTGCATAATTTACTCATTGTTAATCCTGCAGAGAGAATAAGAGTCTACACTTAATTCAATTGCAGAAATTACATGACTCTAGGTTTCTGTTCTTGTTTTGGTTTGGTACATTTTACCAACAGATTGCACCAGTGTACACCAATTTATTTTGACTGACGACCTGTTTTCAGGTGGCTCAGTTGTTGTTATAATGTGCACCAAAGCAAATGGCCTATGAATTAATGAATCCCACAATGCAATAAAATGAAAATAATTTTGTTTTAAATGGACTAAAGCCTGAACATGGTAAGGTATACTTAATCTAAATTGAATTTTCTCTGTCAAATAAAGGTTAAATAATATCTCTGGTATCCTGTGGGCCCTGCTGGGTGAGTCTACATGCAAACAAAAGAAGAAGATGCAGCAAGGCAGGACACATGATGCACCATTCCCTTTCATGCACAATACCACAAAAAATTTATTAACAAAACCAGGTAAATGCATTACTTTTGAACAGAGCTGACTCATTATATTCACAAGATGGGGAATATTCCAGTTGGGCTGCATTTGGTACTTTCTGCATCTCTATGTTTCAATTCCCATTCTATGTAACAAAATAAAGTTTTATAAATGGCACAAGTAAGGTGCACGTCTTATTTTATTTTTTTATCATGTGCATGCAGAATGCAGCAGCAATTTGTTTTTATTTGAGCAACAAAAAGGTCACAGATGTGTCATTGTCAGTGTTTCTGCCCATATCCCGCCTGAGGTTTTCATGTCATCAGATGGTTGATACAAACTCAGGACTTTTTCTTAAACCTCTCTAAGACATGATCTTCTAGTATATCGTAGCAGCCAAGACATGGAATCACTTTCAATGTCAAGGTTTTATCTATCAGGGAATGATCTTACCTCTTGCATACGAGGTCTGAAAATGAAATAACAAAACAAAAAAAACAACAACAAAGACCTCATTACATAACATAAACTAAGCCACAGTGTGTAGAAAGCTAGTAGGAAAAACTAAGGATTTAAGAGAGTAAGTTGCAGTCAGAAGTCAAATGTGGTGGATTAAGTGATCATCAGCTGGTGGCCCACAAACTGCTACTAGCAGTTTATTGGCCTGGAGATCCAAGCGTGCGATAAGATATGACAGGATGTATTTTATTGTACCCCATAGGTAGAATCTACTGCTGCAGCTACATGTGAAATAAATTAGAGTTTAAAAACTACAGCAATTACAGAAACAAGAGTTAAACCATAAACAACAATTGAGAACCATAAAAAAACATAAAATTGACAAAGTAAAATAAATAAATAAATAAATAAATAAAATACCCTCAATCACCTGATGGAGAGTGAAGGCTGAAATTCCAAGCACAGGATGGGACTGGTGGGTTATAGAATTTTCTGTGCATGTCTGTTGACAGACTACTCATCATGAGACTGCAGAGAGATCTGATTTTGTTTGAACCCCATGACCTTTCTGGCAGTCTACACTATATGAGCAATGTGGGACCCCAACTGTACCATCAGATTAGCAATAACAGGCCTCTTATATGTTCCAACAGACCCTGGAACCACAGGACCAAAATCATCTGCTCCACTACACTGTGTGTTGACACAATGCCGTGGAGGAAGTCCATCAGCAGTAATGTATGAGATGCATTGTTGCTGCTCGTCAATGTGGGAAAAGTTATGACGCCTTTTTCAAACAATTTGAAATCCATCATTCTATGGTGAGAAAGATTATTTAGAAGAGGAAAACATTCAAAACAACAAACAATATCCCAAGGAGCAGACAACACTTTCATCCCAAGATCAGACTGTGAAATTCCAGACTTTTAAAATACTAAATGTTAAAGTTTATGGCAGTGCAATTTGAAAAAGAATAAAATGTATGTTATCTTTTTTTTTTGGAAGTGTTAGCAGGAGAAAGACCTTTTATCTTTATCAGGGTACCTTTTGTAATGTTAGTACATTGACTAGAAACGTACCTTTATAAACTTGAACATTTATATTGTAGCTTGTATGTACACAGAACATGCACAGCCTTTTGCTTTGTCTCCATCTACAATTCACTGCTTCTTTGGTGGTCTGGATACTATGAGATCAGCTACAGGTGCCACCACCTACTGGTTGGGGGAAACATTTATCTTAACCTTCTTCATACTATAACTTATCATTACACCTTTCACTCATTGAAATCAAAGTATTCCACATCAAATGCGAGACCAAATGTCCAACAGCGAAAACTTCATCAAAATTCAACTGCGCAGTTATTCGAAGCAAAACTGCCAATTGAGGAAAAATAAGTGTTGGAGTAGTGTAGTCAAAGTTAAGACCTCAGCCTGATTGAAATTATGTGAGGACTTCAAGCAAATTTTCAAAAATAATGCATTTCAGTGGACGGAAGCAAGAGTGGGCAAAAATTACTTCACAATATGAGAGACTAACAACGATATACTGAGAATTATTACTTTAAGTTTGTTGTTCAAGGTGGTTTCAGCTATTGAATCAGGGATATTTGCTTTTCTGCTCACTGCGTCTTCATTTTGGCTTTTTCTTTTTTTTTTTTTACTGTGTTAGTTAAATACAACCTCAGATTCTCAACACTACCTCATTTGAAGACCTGCTCAGTACGACATGATAATTAATTTTGTCCTGACACGGTAACCTTTACAAATGAAAAGTTCCTTTTGTAGCTACAAACCTTTTTATTTTCTGCCTACACAGTACACAAACACTGACGGTCCTGAGAGTTGTTATTTTAAGATTTGTTGGGCCAACTTTGATCCATCACAATGTAATCTGTTCTTTCACTGTCATAAATTGAAAGCCTTTTTTTTTCTGAAAATGACATGCATACCAAGAAGGGTGCGCTCCTCTATTAAGTTGAAAATAGTCTTTTATTTTATATACTGAAAGACCATTTTTGTTCAAAAAGTCTCAAGAAGGCCAAATTATAGTAGTTTTATTATTTTTATTCCCCTTCCAATTTTTAAAACTCGATAATGAATGAAGAGAAGTATGTATTCTAAATAAAAGCAAGTACTGGTACTAGAATTTCTAAGATGTACTTAAAAAAAAAAAAAAAACAAAAAAAAAAACAAAAACATTTGAATATACCATTTATGTATCAAATCGGTGTTAACTATGTCAGCTTGGGTAAGAACGGATTTTTGGCTAAAATCTACCAAAGTCTAAACTGATATATTCAACAGATTCCCAACAACTTCTCACACCAGTCCTTAGTTCCAGCTAGCTTGCTCTGTGAGATTCTCTGGGAATTACACTCTAGATTAGCCAACGTAAGCACAAACATCCTGAGGCTGCTGACAGTACGTGCTGCCACCTGGAAAACCTGCTGTTGTTCATGTATCTCTGGGCATGGAGAGTCATGCCAAGACTCCTCACTCCTTTTGGGGGTATTCAAATATGGCACAAACCTCTCATATGTGGCCCCTTGACAAGGAAGGTAATCTTGACCATCTGGCATTTGAAATGGAGCATAACCTGCTATTAAACCTGTAGAAAAAAAGAAATACTTTTTATTTATATGGAAACACGTTTCTATCGTCTATTGTCTACCAGATCAGAGGGCAGTGTCAGCTGCCACATAAAATGTTTTTATTTTATTTTATAATTATGTGTTGCCAATCTTGATTTCATATTCACCTCCTGTAGGATACTTGTTTATTTCTTTCATTCAATCAAGTCATGTCAAAGTGTATTTATATAGCACATTTAATACTACCCAAAAGTAATCAATGGGGCATTAATTCAAATACAACAATGTGATTTTCTTTGAAATTCCCTGTTCTTTCCAATGTCTAATAATGTCTTTTAAACCATTTAAGGATTTTTATTTTTGTGGCTTTAAAGAGCATGTCTGAGCAGCAACAATCAGGAGCGACAGGATTTTGTGACCATTAATCAAGACTAATAGATTCACATTCACACCCTGATTTTGACACCACCAGTCAGGCATAAAGACCAGAGCAACATGGATACTGAAAATACTCACAGAAAACCGAATGAGAAAATCAAAGAACTGGTCCACTCTTTTCATTTAACAGTCGCTGTTCTACAGTAAAAAGGACAAAAAAAAAAAAAAAAAAAAAAAAAAAAGGTTAACTTCAAAAAAGTGAAAGAGGTCCTACATAGCTGAAATGTATTGTTTGACAACTAACCTTGTAGAAAGATGAAAATGCACAATAATCCCCTGGGCTGGCTTTCGGAAGAACCTCAACATCAGTGATACATGACCAAAATCGCTCTGCAGCAAAGACTGTGATTTTGGTGCTGTACCCACCTGCGGGGGGCTGGGGGTTTCTTCAAAGAGTTGTCATTTCTTTTTACTGTGTCTCCTCCATTGAACAGCTGAATGTGGCTGCTGTCAAATTCAAGATGTAATTAAAATAATATTTCTGAATGATCTGGCTAACATAAAGAAGTTGTTTTCTGCCTGCCATCTGTGCATCTCATTATCCTGGAAGATAAAGTTGATAAATGTCTGTGTCTACTAACCCAAATATTATGTGACGTCTGTTTAGCAGCAAACCATAGATGTGAGATCACAGAGGGATCAATCTTGGCAGGGAACCATTTTCCACACAGTATATAAGAGAGTCTCTGTGTTGATCACTGGCTGAGACCAACTTGTTTTGACACCCGGACAGGTGCCTGTGCGTCATTAAGGTTTAATAGTACTCACCACAAAGTTCCTCATTAATAGCTGCCCACAGGGCACTTTCTGGACCTCTGCAGAGAAAGGGAAGAAGAGTGAGCAGCACGAAAGAGTGGGTGGGAGTGACTTGAAAAGAGAGAAATGGCACTTTCATATAGCTCTACTGATGGAATACAAATAAATATGACGGGCAGATGCACCTGTGTGCAGACACACCGCATATTTACGTGCCCCCTTCTCCGAGCTTCACTACGCAGGGTAGCAATCTAATGCATGTGAAATTTCAGTTAAAATGCTAACCAGTTACTCCAATTCAAAAGATGAGAGTTTAAAACTCTCAGTCTAAATATTTAAACTGAGGGAGCAAATGGAGTTTTGGGAGTAAAGATTATTTTTCTGCTGGCCTGTTTACTGCCAGGGATATAGTTTTCTATATGAGGGTGCTATCATGCAAGAATTAGAACTAAATCAAACATTAAATCCATGGAAAGAGTTGCACCCTCGATAGTGTATACTGAACCATAAAAAAAAAACAAATCCTAAAAAGAAAAAGAAGTCATTTTGCAGCTGTCCAGAATTTGAATTATAAATACAGCCACAAAAAGAGAGAAAAAAATCCTCTAGATGATGTGAACAATTATATTTGATTGCATGGTAATGAGAAATGTTTTATTTGTAAAGGCATTTAGACTCTTAAAAGTCCTGAAAGGCCCTTAAAAGGCTCTCTTCTCTAGAGTGTGAAATTCTTGAAGGGTACAAAGATGCTGGGCGGCTGGAGTACTCAAGCGTATTAGAGACAATTGAAGGTCTGCACATGTCCATTTGACATTTTGAGTGGGAGGAGTAGCACAAGTACCTGCATCTCCTGTCTTCCAGATATGCATAAAGACCAGTGTTTCACAGACACACTATGGCAAATTGTCTTCTGCAATAAGTGAACAGGTGAATGGAGATGCTGTTTTCTGAGGACAGCTAGGTAGGACTGCACTGGATTACCAACAACAAGCTGGGAAAAAAAAAGAAAGAAAAAAAAGAGAACTATTTGAAAGAAGTACCATAATTGACCACTTTAATATATATATATATATATATATATATATATAATTTTTTTTTTTTCTCAAGGTCATTCTTTGGCTTTTCAGAGGGTTTAACGTTTTAAAAGTCATTAGCCAGTCCTGAAATCAAATGACTGAACCTCTTTTTTTTTCTTTTCCCAAATGTGTTTCCAAATGTGCATTTGGTCCACATTTGGAAACACAGGACGATGTATGTTAAGAGTTTTATCCTAATATACATAATAGTTTACAATCAAATTGGAATCACAATATGTTTTTAAGCTGTTGTGTCACCTTAGAACAGGCATTCTCCCAAAGCACCCAGTCTGTTCTGATTTTTTGGTTGCACTTGCACTGGATCTGCCCACCATCATTTTTGTGAAATTTGAGGTTGCAAGCATGTGAAGTAGTATGCTAATAGTTCATTCAGAGCTTTAAAGATATATAAGAACTGTAGATATATATATATTTTTTTGCATTTACTTTTTTGACACATTGACTATGTGTTGGCAGTGTGTCAAGTTGCAAAAATATTAACAATGAAAAGATGCCTTATATCTTTGTAGAACATGATATTCTAGAATTTCCTGAGGCTGTTGCATGTCTCTCCTCTCTTTTTTCTGTTTTCTGTAGCACCATCTCCTTTGTTTAGCCTAAACAATCTACAAAATAATGGTCTATAAATAAATGAATAAACTGCCATCATGCTCTTTGATTTTTATCATTTTAGTTTATTCAGACAACAGACATGTGATGCTGTCAGATGGAGCTGAGACTCAAGCAAACTGTGTGTGGGCGTGAGATAGAGTGACAAACCAAAAGGAGCTTGTTAATAAAATGTTGTTTCCATCTCACAAATTGGGTAAAATATAGTGCACTGCCAGTTCTGCTGAAACAGGTATGGACATCATAGTTTAAAAGGGCTCCAGAGGATATATGGGAGAAATGTCATACACATAGCTCACCTGAGAGGGCTAACACTGTTCCATCACTCTTGTTTTCACATCAGAATCGTACAAACAGCATTATTTCAAGCAAAACCGAGTCACTTCTTATTCTTTTATGCTGTGACAATAGTTTGACTCTCTTTCTTGTTCTGTTTGAAATATCTATGTGATGCAAACTATTCCTCAGTTTAAAGGAACTCATATTTATTGAAATTTACACAAAATAATAAAAAAGGAAAATAGAATGTGTTTAAATATTTTCATTAAATCTGCTTCCATATGGTGAAGACCTCTCAATCTAAATTTTCTTTCCCCCATCAGTTCCAAGCGAATGGGCAGTGTAGTGGCATACTATTAGGTTATTACAAAAGCAAATCAGTCAGCAGAATTAATTTTCTTGCAAAATATGAGTCTGGCTAAAGGGAATTAATAACCACAGCAGAGCATTACGTTGATGCTGAATTTTCATCACTTTCCTCTGTCATGCCTACATCTGTTCAGAAATGTGCATGCTCTTCTGGTGACAGATTTTTTTCATTTCTTTAGCAAACATTCAGTAGGATTTGCAATGAGCAAAGATTTGCAGACATAAATTCTCTTGAAAGTACATTTTGTACCAAAGCACAGGTAAATCTAAATATAAAAGTACAAATGAATTCTTCAGGACATATACGCTATTGAAAAGCATCTATGCTTTACTTTACGAACCTGCTTTCCATCATGTAGGTTATAAGAATGTTGAATTTGTGTGTAGGGTAAGCCATTTATGTTTCTGATCAAGATGATTTTCTTTGTCAGTTTTTTTTTTTTTTCATCTACAAAGAGAACGAGGTTAAGCATTGAACTGGATGCTTTTTGTGGAGCTTCAGGTGCTGAAAGATAATACGGAGTCTATGGTTGAAAGTAACTGCTTTTGCACTGAACAAAAAAGAAAAGAAAAGAAGGAATTAAATACTTTTGCAAATGCCTCCGTTTTGAAAAACTGCACAATGATGTCATGATTTGCAGTTTTCTTTGAATGTATTATATGACAAGGATATATTATGAGAGCCCATGTCAATGCTTTATTTCACTATTGTTATTGTTATTAATATAAATTTTAATTTTGTACATTATACTTCATCAAATGCTGCAATCTCCTTCTGGCTCTTCCCACATCAAGAGACTTTAATAACTACATGTTTGTGTTTGTGAAGAGTTCTTTCCCACCCAAAATGCATCAGAGGAGACCTGATGAATCCTCTGCAGTTTGCTTACAGGGCGCACAGGTCAGTGGATGTTGACATTAACATGTGGTTGTGTTACAGCCTGGAACACTGACTGTGCAAGCATGCATGCAAGGAGAGCTCAGCTTGGCATTCATGAGTTCCTATGGTGGGAGAAGTCCTCCTCTTCAGACTCTCTTTACTCACTGTGCTGTAGCCCAAGAAGTAGAGGGGTTGATTAGGTATATTACTGAGCAATAAATAACTGTAGAATTTTTTTTCTTTTTATGAGACAAATTGGTCGTTTGATGATGTAACGTTACCTGACACATTACATCATCAAACGACCGATTTGTCTGATAAAAAGAAAAAAAATTCTACAGTTAAACAAAAGTAGAAAAAAATGAACCTAATTGAGCAATAAATAGGCTGGTTTTAAAACACTGGCAGGGAAAAAAAGGCAAACAGGTCCAAAAACATTAAGGCAAATATCACTAAACAAGAGTCTTTCACTGAGGGTTTCATGCACGAAGAAAAGGCTGGAACAATGGCAACACAAGGGAAAATACAGATGATATAGGGTCTGGACAAAGGGAAAAGGGTGCTTAAATACACAGGGAATGGAGAGACAATTAGACACTGGTGAAACATATCACAATGGCTCAGGTGATCACACAAGGTGGGAGGTAGATAAAGGAAGGAAGTGAAGTGGCCTGCAGTGACACTGATAAAAAAGAGGATCAAAACAAAAAGGAGATGACGATGAATGTAAAATATAAGAAGCCACAGAAATAAAACAAAATAAATTAAATCAAATACACTACCTTAGAGCCAGATTGAGGCAAAGGTTTCTCCATATGTCATAAGGGTGGGCATTCAACCCCACATTACTTCCAAAGTGTTCTTGCCTTCAATTTTACATCGATAGATAAAAGCATCTCCTAAGAAAGTGTCATCTATATTACACCGTCTGTCTGAAAATCACAAGATTCCTGACAAGCAGGGACCAGCAGGTTGGGGAAATCACTTTGTACAAAAACACATTTCCAAAACTCAGACTAAGAAATCCAGATAGGACAAATAGGAGTTTATTTTTTCCTCAAACCCTTGAACACACATTAGAACTAAATTCAAAACAAAATATTTCTTTCTAAAAAGGATAGTTAACTTGATGACATTAAGTAATTTTTACCACAATTGTTGATTTCTTCATTTTTTAGCTATTGATTTTATTTTTCCCCTAAAGGAAATTATAGTATTGTTACTCAAACAGAAGTAGTGGATTCACATATGAATCATAAACAAATGTCTGCTCATGTCTATTCGTGATTTATGTATTTATTAAATTAAGGGATTTGAAGCAAAAACATGCATTCATATCATATACAACATATACTCAATATCATAAACCTACTAATCCTTATAAATGTGAACATGTGTGAGATAAAAAATAAAACATGGGTTTTCTGCATCTTAACTTGCGTGCAATATGTTTAAATAATTAAAATGTGCCAGAGCATGAAGACAAATTGAAGCAAAAACCACTTGACTCATAATTTCTACCCTGTGTTTACAGAAGATGAATCTAATGGGTCTTATCTTATCTACATTGATGATAATTGAGGTCAGGTCGTGTAGTGGAATCAACATTTCCACTTATCGTTCAACCTTTTTCTTTTCATTTCAAACACTTAACTATCAAACTATTAAAAAACAAAACAAAAAAAAAAAAAAACAACAACTAGCAAATAATTTACCTCTTTAAACTGTTTAGATTTCTGGGAAATTACATCTGTTTCTTATTAAATGTGCTCATGTGTTCATCCCTCTTTCTATCATGCAGATAAGCATTTAGAGTGCACGCCAAGCTTCTAATTCCGCTGTTGATGTTATGAGAGAGAAATGAGATGGCTGTGAATTTGCATTCTGCAGCAGCAGATGTTGTCACATGCTTAACTTCTCTTAATCATCTCTGTAGAGTCATGCAAACATATCCTGCATGTGTAGATCAAAGAATGATGCCTGCTGTCCCGCAAGGCAAAGGGGACACTTTTCTCCTGCCTCACTGATTAAATTATTTGTTTCTCATGTCTGTCGCTGGCTATCCTATATTTCCTGAAGCCAGATCCCTAACTGGAGAAAGATTTAATGACTGCATTTACATACGTGAAGTCTGTATTGATCCACCATGATCCGCACATACACAGTCAGCAGATTCTGAATCACCACCATTAACATTAAAGACATAACATGCCAGTTTTAGAGTCCAGTTTTAGAGTCTAGTTTTACGGTTCTATAATAGCACTACAAGTGTCTGTAATAGCACATGTAGCTTTTAACCATTTTGCATAGAAAACAACCAGCAGTGTTTGTATAATATAACATGTCATTTGTGGATTTTGAATACTGCCAGAGCAAGCTCTGCACCAGGTCCCAGCCACTTTGCACTTGCCTTACAAGGTGTTCAAGTGCTGTCAAAGCCACCTTAGAATCCTATAGAACCTACTGTGGGTGATTTAGCGTAGAGGGACCATCCGGGATCAGTGGAGACAGGCAGAGGGAATCTGGATTCCAAAGGAGGAGAATTCCACCAAGCTGGAGCAGTTCCGATCCATCTCAGTTCTCAGTGTGGAGGGAAAGCTCTTCTTCAGCATCCTCGCCAGAAGGATGATGGACTTTCTCCTCAAGAACAAGTATGTGGACACCTCAGTACAGAAGGGGGGTATACCTGGGGTGCCCCGGTGTCTGGAACATACCAGAGTGGTCACCCAGCTGATCAGGGAGACACGAGAGGGGGATGGAGACCTGGCGGTGTTTTGGCTTGACCTTGCCAATGTGTATGGATCCATCCCCCACAAGCTTGTGGAAACCACCTTGGACCATCACCACATCCCTTGCAAGATCAAGGACCTCATCCTGAACTACTATGGGAACTTCAGGCTGAGAGTTACATCAGGGATCGTAACATCTGACTGGCACCGGCTCGAGAAAGGGATCATAACTGGCTGTACGATCTTAGCTATACTGTTTGCTCTTGCCATGAATATGTTGGTGAAAGCAGCTGAGACTGAGTTTAGAGGCCCCTTGTCTAAGTAAGGAGTTCGGCAACCTCCCATTCGTGCCTTTATGGACGACCTGATGGTGACGACCACACCAGTGCCGGGTGTAAGGTGGATCCTACAGGGCCTGGAGATGTTAATCCGCTGGGCTAAGATGAGCTTCAAACCAACAAAGTCCAGGTACATGGTCCTAAAGCGGGGGAAAGAGGTGGACAAGTTTTGCTTCCTTGTTGATGGAACGGCAATACCATCGATTACTGAGAAACCAGTCACAAGCTTGGGCAAGACTTTTGACTGTAGCCTCAGAGACATAGCCTCAATCCAAGCAACCAATGCAAAGATGGAAGCTTGGTTGTCCGCTGTAGACAAGTCTGGACTACCTGGCAGATTCAAGGCATGGCTGTACCAGCACGGCATTCTTCCCCGCATCCTTTGGCCTTTGGTGGTGTACGAGGTGGCTATGTCCACGGTAGAGTCCCTGGAGAGACAGATCAGTTCATAACTCAGTAGATGGCTGGGTCTGCCACGCAGTCTCACGAGTGCGGCACTGTGCAGCAGAAGCAACAAACTCCAGCTTCCCTTCAGCAGCCTTGAGGAGGAATTCAGGGTCTCTCGTACGAGAGAGGCACTACTCTACCGAGACTCTAGCGAGAAACCATGCTTAAAGCCAATACCATCGGCCAGCCTTTTCTCTTCGGCAACAGACTGCGAGCTGCGAGTCGACTTGGGCAGGCAACTCAAGTTCCCAGAATGTGTAACAACAACTTCATTGAGACCAGACCTGGTTCTGATATCTGCCTCTTCGAAGGACGTCCTCTTATTGGAGCTGACAGTCCCTGGGGAGGACCGCATGGAAGAGACCAATGAGCACAAGCGACTCAAATACCAGGAGCCCATTGAAAACTGTCGGAAGAGAGGCTGTAAAGCCAGTAGAGGTGGGATGTTGGGGCTTTCCCTGTGCAAGGCCTACAGCCTTCTTGGCATCTCAGGTGCTACTAAGAGGAGAGCCATCAGGTCCGCCATAGAGGCTGCTGAGAGAGCCTCCAGGTGGATCTAGATTAAAAGGTCCAAAAAGTGGGCTTACACTGCTGGGACACAAGTCGGGGACTGATCACCCCGACTGGGTCACCTGAGGGAGGGGGTCTGATGTTGAAAGACCCGAAACACTCGATGATCTCAGGAAACAACATCACTGATGATGTGTTCCAGCGCATCTGAAGATGTATCTATACACACACACACACACATACATATATACATATATATATATATATATATACAGTATATATATACACATATATATGTACAAACTTATACAATACACACATATATACCTATATCGATCCATATATATTTACATACACAGATGCCTACACTCCCACATATACAATTTCGTTGTTGTTTTTTTTTTATGTTTGTTTGTTTGTTATTTCATTCCTTACTTTCTCCTTTTTGCTGTTCTCATCCTTTATGAATATCAATGTAATATAATATCAAATCTTGGCACTTTTATGAACTAATATATAAATATGACTGTGATCATTTGTTGAGTTTATTGTGCTGGACCTGTTTCTTAAGTCATACACTGGCTTTGGAGAGTACACATCTAATGACTTGAATCCTTAAGAATTCTGGCTGCTTTTGAAGTTGATTTTCTTTTCATACCCCCATGGAAATTTCAATATGTTACGGAGACAAGCTTTCCTTAAAGATTCAGAAAATCAAATTAATCACTACTGTGTGAGAATTAAAGTTTATGGCTAAGCCAACAGGGGTGAACCATGTCTGTAATTGCGACATAATACTGAAGCATGACTTGTTGGAAGTGAAATGTAAAAAGTGCCTTGCCATCATTTTCCCTCTCATACATGTAATTTTATGCAAATGTTTGAAAACCCTTGGAAAAGAGGTAATGACTTAGATTGTATAGACTTTTTATGCCACATTTCACTTGCAGATGTGTGAGATGGTAATACTGCCTTTCAGGCCAAACATTACATAAAGGCTCACAGACTGGAAATCTCATGTTTGATAATTGTTTATGACATTTTTTTTCTATCTTTGGTAATATCTAAAGTTTGTTTGTTTCACTTTTCAAAACTTGATTTGTCAAAGCATACCATTACAGCACTTGAATAGAGTGCATTCTGGTTGTGGAGTTAAAAGCAACTTCATCAAAACTGCCATTATTGTCAAACATTATGTTTTGCTCTATAATGTACAGCCCTGAGAATAGACTTCACAATGAAAAAATAAATAAATAAAGAAACGTGTAAAGGTTTGTAAAACTATGCATATATAC
>JBAMYA010104851.1:0-19979 GCA_037176975.1 Arrhamphus sclerolepis | reverse complement strand
TATACATACATATATGTATATACATCAAAACAACATCAACATCCACATTAAAAAAAAAGGGAAAAAGAACTAACATTTCAGGGGTATAATAATTTGAATTAAAAAATAAAAATAAACACAGCAATTACTATTGTTTACATATAGTCACTGAGATGCCCGTATGATGAAATTTACACAGATTAGCCAGGATGTTTAATAATTTAACTCATCCTTAATTGCTTGACTTTGGTATTTCAAATATTCAGGATTTTTTTCCTTCATTTTTCAGTTTTCTTTGAACTTTTTATTATAAATAATTTAGTGATTAATGGTGTTTTATAAAATAATAGGTAAAAAGTAGTTTGAAGGAAACTAATCCCTACATTTACAGCCATTATGTACCTTATGTACCTGTGTGGTACAACAATATCATAGACCATTAACAACTCTCACAGAAAATGCATGAACAGGAGTAATTTATGATTTCTAAAGCAGATTCTTGGATCACATGTAATATTGAACTGATGAGAGTTTCTGACCTACGACATATGTGACTTAAATGCTTCTCTACAGAAACCAAACGCTTGAATTTATCATGTTACCCAGTGCTGCTCAGTCATAAATCAATCGTCATCCCTCCTATCTGTCCTTACTGGGTGATTCATCACCAGGGTGGTGGGTGAGATGTCATCCTAAAAGGCATTTGACCTTTGACATCATCGGCAGGAAGCACCTGAGTACACAAATAAAGATGGATGGCAGCTTTTTTTACAACAGACAACCGTCACTGGGACTATGAGCAATCCTTTTTTTTTTAAAGTTTATAAATGATTGAATAACTATAAAAGACTTTTCCAGAGAAGTTGGAATCTTTTCTAAAATTGAACCAAAGTTTAAAGTGGTCATATTATGATCATTTCCAGCTAATTGTTTTCTTCTTTAGTCTTTGGTAGCTCTGGAGTAGTTCCACACGTTTTTCTGACAAACAAAGACTGAAAATTAATTCCAAGTCGGCATCTTCTCCCTAACCATGAATGGGGCAACGCTCTTCTCCTTCACTTCTTCTTTTTTAAAGCATATTTGGCACAGGTAAGTGCTACAACTGAGCAGTTTATTTTCATGTGTTTTTACTTTAACCACGTACTGATTATGCAATTATACACTTGTCTGCATCAGTCATATTCTTCAGCTCTCGAGTACTCATTAACTTGTAATCTGTGCATACCATTATTGACATCAGGCCTAAGATTAAGCAAATGCAAAACGTAAAGTTTGGAATATCATAATATTTTATGCCTGCAGTAATCGTGCAGTGTGTAGAAGCCCTGAGAATATTTTGCTCTTTCTTCGATAAGATAAAGCAAGTGATCTTGTGAAGTTCTGGCAGCCTAACGTCAGCAAGACTTATACACATCTTATTTCTTTTTCATTCCATAAACAAGTTCTGTTATAACATCTACATCTCATTTTCTTTTAGCCTTTCTTTTAGATAATGTGTGTTAATACACTGTTCCAACTTTGGAGAAAAGTCTGAAAAGATGAATATGCCTGCTTTAAATTTTGAGTTTGCTAACTCATTTGAGCCTCTACTCCAAGTCTATATTTTTTTCCTGTTTCTTTATTGACATCAACCTCATAGTATTTATAAAATATAAACAGTTACAATTTCATGGCAGCAAGGGGATTGTGGGCGCATGTTTTAGTCTCGTAAGAATTTGAGCTAAATACAAGATTTCTCAAGAGTCTGTGGTCATTTTCAACAAATTCTCCTCTTCCTGAAATGTATATTTTTAATAAAATATATCAAAAACAAGCATTTTTCTGTCTGTCATCAATTGTACTGTGGAGGTGACCCATAACATGAGTACTTAGGGACATCTGCTCTTTCATAGAGGCTTGTTTTCTCCTCTTTTTTCCAGTAAAAGTCTGGATGGACTGATGGTTCAGAGTTTGTTTTTCCCCAAAGAGCAAGCTGGAACGAGGACTCATCTGACAACAGAACAAGTGTCCACTTTCTGTCCATCTGTGGTGAGTTTGTGCCCAGACAAACTCAGTGATGTTCCTACTCAGTTGATTTATGACTTTTACATTTGTGGATTTAGTTGGTGACAGAGCTGCGTGACAGTAATGGTTTCCAGTCTTGGCGTCAACACACACTTCAGAAAATATACTTTCTAACTTTACGACCAACAGTGTACGTCACTGTTAACAGGCCAGTTCAAATAACAGTTTTGGACTGATGAATCAATGTTGTAAGTTGTTATTTTCCATTGCCTGGGTCTTTATGAGTACATATTAAGATTTTGTTGATGGAAATATGTGTGAAAAGTTAACAGGTTTCATTTTAAGTGTGATTCTAATGTAGTTAAGAAAATGCAGGCTTGCATGTATTTGTTTTTAACATTTTATGGTAAAACGATTCCCAAGTAAACATCTCTTTTTTTCTCATTTTCAGTGGCGTTTAGCTTGGTGTATAGTATACATCCTAATGAGAACACTATAAGCATTTATCGTGTTTGGTTTGAGCTATGAATTGATATCTAATAGACTATAATCACTCTGTTTTTTGTTTTTTATGAAAGATAATATGACCTATTTTGCAACAGCCTCAAAAGGTTCAGGTGTGGAGCCAGGGGTGCTAGGGTACCGGTGAGGATGGGTCTGGGCTACAGCTGCAGTCTGACTGCTGCTGCTCCAAGCGAATCTTAGATCATTGTGGCAACTCTGCAGACCTTGGACGACCTTCTTTGTTGTTGGTTATTTTGCTTCGTGATTACAACGCTAAACACTATATGGTTCTTTTTTGCAGCGCTGTAGCTGGCAGTTCTGTGCTTCCTTTTACTTACTTTGTTAATGTGGCTCAGATAGCAATGCAGCAAATAAAGCCTTTTTTATGTGAGTTGGAGATGATAAATGTTGACATCTATTCTAATCTATTTTTCTATTTGGCTTGAAAATGTCATTGTAGCAAGAAATACACAGAAGAAAATACAATGTTACCAAGCTGACCCATCACATTTGTTGCCACTTAGTTGTTACTAGAGATGGGACTTGATTAAAGAAATTTTATCTAATTAATTTGAGGCTTAGTAATTATTTAATCTTGATTAATCACATTTTAATCACATAATATTTTGTATTTGCCCAGAAAATCTAATCCCAAAGCCAGTCATTTGATCGAGTTTGGGCTGCCGACACCTCATGTTCGTACTCAGACTGGGACTGCTAGCACTAACACTAACCCCAGCTAACCCTAACCCTACACCTGGATTATCCATCTTCGACTGTTAACTTGGGGGTGGTGAGGATTTGACTTTCCGATACGGAATTCTGACTTTACAGGGAGTTCCAGTTGAAATTTCCCACTCAGAACTCTGAAAACCCAACTTCCCAGTACAAATGGAACGCAGCACAACAGTTCTGGCAGTTTCTGTGCTCAGTGCAGCATGCTCTGCCTTTAGATGGTACTGTAGGGTTGAAGTGCTTTGGTGGTATACAAACTGTTTCTTGCACAAAACCACGCTTTTATCAAGGCTTCCATCAGGTAGGTTTTTTTTTTTTTTTCAAATTAAATATTTCTGTCATCATTCCTAGCAATGCGCTTTCACATGATTCCTCCTGTATTCAGTGTACCAGTAAATAGTGCACTGACAAATGCTCCTTGTTGTGTTGGAACACAAACTGCGTTAATTTTTTTTAATGTGTAAATTTTTTTGTAATTAATTAATCATAATTACGCATTAAAGTCCCAGTCCTAATTGTTACACTTTGGGAAGATGAGCATCAGCCTACGTTGGCAGTTAGATTGCATGACCCTCAACTACGGTAGATGTGTTTGTTTTATGTAGAAGCATAAATCACACATTAAGCTTTTTGATAGATGCTTCTTTAATATCTTAATTCTGGAATGTTGACCATTTACCAGTTGATCAGCTTGATGTTGAATCTTTTGGAACTGATTCAAGTTCTTACAACATTATATAAAACTTTCCAAATTTTATAGAATTTTTTTCTTATGTCCAACACAGTTCTTTTATATCAGGGAAGTCATTGCCTCATAAAACGGAAAAGTTTTGTATGTAGCATGCTTGAAATTGCTTGATTTTTAGTTCAAGGTAAGGCAGTAGAACAAAACAACATTAAAACAATAAAACATTAAACTAAATGCGAGACAGCAATTTTCTGTAGCAAATATATTCAATCAAGCATCTATACGCGACCATAATTTCCCAGATTAACTCAGAATGTGAAGATACATGAAATTAAGCAATAAAGCTTTGTGGTTGAGTTGGAATAAACAGGAATCCTCTGCATTGATTTCAGTGAAAAACCACTTCTGGCATTGTTAAGGTCTGCCAGACAGACGTGTAATGGATAGATGGGCAACTAATCCATTGGAGCACTGGGAAGCAGACAGTGGTGAAAACATAAAAGGCTTGTAAAATGGCCTTTTAATAGTGAGCTGTACAGCACAAACCGTCCCCGCACCACTGCAGAAAGTCAAGCGTACACATGTCGGCACAAAACCACGTGTGCACCTGGGTGTATGTTCACGATCGTGATTTATTCATGGACTTTTACAGTGGGAGAAATGCTCTTTTTTCTAATGCATTATTTAAAGATAGGACCCTGTAGACATTGCTCAACAGATTGTGGTGTAAAAAATGAATGCAAAACCAAACTGGAAGTGTAGATCTGAATGCGCGTGGGTCCCTTCTGAGTGTTTGTCCTGCGTGAAGTTTCCTCTATTCTGTTTTTCTTTTTTTCTTTTGAAAGGGATGGGGGGCTCTTTTCTATAATAGATGACAATCACAACAGCTGCCTGAAAACACACCTGCTCCTCTGAGATAGAGTTACTGCAGAGCTCCTCTAAAGCACAGAAAAATGTGCTCAGACGGAAACTTTTTTTACGAAACACAATTTCCCGTTCACTTTTGAAATCTCTTGGAGATTGAAGGTCTTACATAGATTGTAAACACAATTTTGCCCACATAACTAAATAAATAAGGCCAGGTGGGGGGTGTTCATGGAGTGGGAGAGACACATAGAAAGGTGTTTTTCATGTTATGTGTACAGAAGATGCAGTTTCTGAGTGCAAAGAGGAGGTAACATTTGGCAACAGCTATTTTGAATCCAAAGGAAGGAAAATAAATAAATAAAAGAAACACAGCACACTTCAGTTCCAGTAGTTGGGTGTCTCGCACACTTTGTCTGAGTGCTGAGTCCTGACAGGTCTGGTTCAGTGTTTGAAGTCTTTAAAATTCAAAAATGACTTAACATGACAGATCGCTGCACAGAAAAAGCGTACTCGGCAGCACACAACAGCACCAGACATGTGTTCAAATGCTTAATGTTTGCCTTCCTGACAAGCGATCTCTTGCGATGGAGCAACTGACTGTTCTCTGTCAAAGCTGGAGGCAGAGTGACGCTGCAGAGCTGCAGAGGCTCACCGTGGATGTTTGAGCGATCAGAGCGCCAGACTTCGACACCACAGACTGCTGTTTGCAACCAACACTCAACACTGATGCCAGTTACACTTTGTACACCGGACTGAACAGATTGTACATGGATTAATGGATTAATAGGACATGTAATCCAGAAAGCCTTTAATATGGATCATAATCTGACTGGTGGGACACATCTGAGACACATTCTAACCTTAAAATGTATCTCCAAGAAACATGCTGCTAGAACTTTTACTGTGACAGAAATGTAAAAAAAATGCAACCTGCCACATGAGCACATAAAACAGACATAACTACAACATTTGTCCGTGTTTTATTTTCACAGATTCACACTTTTGAGGCTTAACTTGAGCTCTTGTAATGATATAATCTGTGATGCTCTCGTGAATATTATTCCATGGGCTTTGAAGCTGCAGAAAGAGTAATCAGTGAGTATTTGAAGCTCCAGTGTTAAGAGGATCGGTTGTGAATGCGAGTCAGCTCTGCTTCTCTTACTTCAATTTTGCAAAATTGCAGCATTAGCTAACTTAATTGAGTTCCATTTATCATTGCTTATACAGAGCCAGTCTATAATAAAGAAAAGTTATTTCATAAAGGACCTCAAATACTTGGTGATAGTGGGAAGGAAAAACTGCCTTGAACACGCTTATTAATATAGAAAGCATAGCTGAAGCTTTGGTGTTAAAGTAGCTGAGTGAGGCTCATTGTTTTATGCCTATTTTGCAAGTATCTGTGATCTCACTGATGCTCTAAAATTATTCCCAAAGTTTGACTACTATGTTGGTCCTGAACATTGCAAAAGGACTATAAGGCACCAAATTGGATTTCTGTGTGATGGGTGCATACTGATTTGGATTTTTATTCAACTCTTTGTTTGCAATTCTAAAGTAGAAAGAGCTTCAGAGGTTCGACTTTACTATTTACAAAATACCTGAGAAAAATCAAAGATTTGCGGTCAGAGTCATGATACGGTTGGACTTGAAATTCAACAGATACTTCTCTGACTTTAAGTTCCTTTCCTGTAGTCTTAAAGAAAAGCAAATGACAAAGGTCAGAAGAGTCAGTACATCCTGTCTGGTACATAATGAGTAAAACAGGCAACTTTAAAGAGAACAGTGAGCATTTCTTCATGAATCTGTCCTGCACCTGAAACTCCGTGCCAGGACCCCCAACTGATACCTTTAATCAATCCCAGTAGAGCGAGTCCTGGCCTGGGTTACATAAAGTAATATCAGATGAGACGGACTGTCATTTTGTGAATATTTTCAATGTAATAAAAATGTATAAAAATCATGTTAGAAGTTTCAGCCAGCGTTTATTTATGTATTTATTTTTTTTGTCTTTGAGCAGCAGAATGAACATCTTAACTGTGGTGGGCAGGGGACACACATTTCCCTTCACTCTAGATCAAAATTTCTGACTTTTTCTTTCTTATTTTTTCTTTTACATGTTTATTCGTGCTAAGACTCTTACGGGGAGCTGGTTGTTGAAGGAGGCTCCTCATTAACCTTTGCTGCACTCATTACAAAGTGCGACTCCCCGGGTCAGCACACAGCAGGGAGATTCCAGTGGGAGTCTCACGGACACAGTCATCTGTCTGTCTCATTCTTGATGGCTTATTGAGTTTGACGCTTCGCATTCATCACCTCTCTCTTAAGTCGCACTTTGGCGTCCACAGTGAAGTGCAGATGTGCTGTACGCTGAGTGAACTGTCAAAAACACATCGTGTTCTCCCCGGTGATGCTGGGTCATGTACTATTGTTCCAGAATATTTTTGTCTTTCCAAAGTGGTTCATTAGAGCAAAAATTCATGCTTTTAAGTGGATTTGTTTATTTATTTCTTAACCTATTTCCTATGGGGTTGTGGATGGCCTAATTAGTCTCCATTTGGTGGATCATGGAGCTGAAATAAAAAGCTTCTTTTTATTTTTTGACAGACTTTCACAGGGACTGCCTGATTTAATGTGTCAAACACTGCACTGTAATCCACATGGCATGTACTTGATGTGCTATACAGACTTGAGTTTACAAGTTAAACTCTTGAGAATGTTGGAGGTGTCAAAATGACAAAAAGAAGTTAATTGTCATCTTCATCAGGCTAAAAATAGCAGCAAAAAAAGTTTATATCATCATTCACAGCTTTGTAAGGATCAAGTTAAAGTAACCTCTCATTTTTTTATTTTTAACAAATATAACCGAGAATGTAATGAATAGAATGAGTCTAGGCCATATTAAACATTTGCTTGTCATTTAATCAGTCAGTTTCTTACAGAATTTGAGGCATTGATATACATATTTATTTGCCTCACAGTTTAACAGCATGCTCTTGTTTGTGGTCTATGGTAAAAAAAAAAAGAAAGAAGTTATTTTCTGCTACATGTACATACATTTCCTGGAGGCTATTACACATAATATGAGCACAATTAATATTCTGAGCAGCCCCACATGTGATTTTTGGTCCTCTTGAAAAGGGATGCTGTAATGAGGGTAGTTAATTTTAGTTTCATCTTTTGCATCTCCATGATTCCTCTGTGAAGTGTCCATCAATTATGACTTCTTATCCTTTGGAGGAGCTCAGGATGGAGCTGAGCCTTCAGCAGGAGAGTGTTCCCTCTCTGGATCTACTTCAAACTTGCTCTTTTAGTCATTTTTTTTTTCCTTTCTGCCAAATACTGCTTCATTCTATGATGGATGACATGTCATTCTTTGGTTGAGAAAAAGCTACAAACTTAATAAGTGATGCCAAAGTTTCTTGAATTAAAAACAAAACAAACAAACAAAAACCTCTCAATCGAG
The DNA here is from genome assembly GCA_037176975.1 of Arrhamphus sclerolepis. Taxonomy (NCBI): domain Eukaryota; kingdom Metazoa; phylum Chordata; class Actinopteri; order Beloniformes; family Hemiramphidae; genus Arrhamphus; species Arrhamphus sclerolepis. Next base: position 11,739 of record JBAMYA010104851.1, on the reverse strand, counting down.
CATTTGTTCAAACAGTGATAAAACTATTTTGGCTTTGGCCATCTTTCACATGTCTGAAGCTCATACTGGCCTTGTGAATGTTCACTGTGTAGAGAATATGACCATATAAGGAAATTTTGCACTTGATGACATCATAGAGAGCTGAAATTAGAAAAAAAAAATCTGGAAGTAAATGTTCATATAAGAAAATAAGCTCTACATATCATCAAGTTAGTACACTGACAAGTAATCTAAAATTTTCGCAGAAACTTCACTCAACTTATCAGGATATTAAACCTATTGTGACACTTGTAAAATTAATCACTAACAGTAGATTAACATAATAGTCTTGTAGCTCCAATTTTGAGATCCAGAATCATAATACGCTACATATTCACGCTACATATTGTTTGTTTTTTTTAAATACTGCTGAAGCAAATTAAAAATACTCATTAATATTTATTTACTTTTTCAGTCCATCAATATGTTAATTTTAATTTACTTTCATTTATCAAATCCACCATTTGTTATTTTATTATGGTTGAAAATAAAGATAAACACTGAGGGACTTATTTCAATGTCGTCTCATTCGATGCTTAATGAATAAAATACCCAATGAAAAGAATGATATTTAATCTTTCTCCCGCCATTCCCTTGCCATTGTTTGCTTCTGGCTATGTTGAGCCTAGTGGCTTTTGATCCCTCATTAGGTGGCATAATTAAAATCCATGTTCAAATAAGGCATGCAGAGACAGTGTTGATGACCACTAGCCGTGCTTGGAGAAAAAAAAACTTTCATTATCAGACACACTATGAGATCAGATTGGTTCTACCTCTCTCACCCATTCAATATTCTGAGCCATAACTGTTTTTCCTTTCTTGTTTCTGGGTCATTTTTTCCTAAAAGACATCAGATAAACAGTATTTTAAAAGATCATTCTACTTATATCCACAGTTTAATTTATGGCTCATGTGGCAGCTAATTGTCATACATGAAGATAGATCCAAAAACAGAAATGCTAGCTATGCAGAAGGCGGCAGGTAAGAAACACAAAGCTTGTATGCCCATTCAGAAATACAAATTTACCAGTTTCAGGAGCACCACAACGGTTACTGTGCTTCTGGACAGGAATTAGTTTTTAATAAATGTGTTGGTTTGGATAGTTTTACGTGTTTAGAAATAAAGAAAGTAGCCTGTGGAATCTACAGCCTACTATATTTAATGCATTTAACAATTTAACATAATATTTAGACAAATGTGTGAAAAGATAAATGTTGGAAATAGCCATTTGAGAATATTGCTTGATGACTTCTGTGTGACATCCTATGATATTGAATGATAAGCATGAAAAATAAAACTGTCAATTTCAAATTAAAGAAAGGATAGAGACAATTATTGAGGGAAAAAATGGATTTCAATGACAATTTTCAAATTTAAAAAAAGGGAAGTAAGGAAGTGGAAAGGAAGGAAATGAGTACTTGCTTTTAACAGCATCTAGATAAGACTGTTTTTCCCCCCTCTTTCTTTTTCAGTGAAGACTGATGTATTATGTATAATGCTGTAAATTATCTGCAGTTATAGCCCTTTCTTTATATAGTATCCAGGCTCTTCAAAGTTCTTTACAAATTATTTCGTCCATTCAAATACACAATCGAACAGCTCTTTTCAGTCTATATTCATAGATTATACAGCCTACAGTGAATAAGAAGATATGAAGATAGAAGATAGATGAAGAAGAAGATAGATGAAGATACTGTATGATTCATTGTTTGGGTGGTGTTTTGTAGTGAAGGAGTCTGTTTAAAAAAAATAAAATAAAATAAAAAGACTTACATTTGCAAAAAATTCTACAAAGAATTATGTCTGAATCCTGTGAATCCTGTCTCAGTAGCGGCTACATGAGTACCGCGGAACATGATGTGTAAAGAGACATCACTTGCACTCATCCGCGGCTTTGCGGCACTGTGACTTTCCGGTCTTCTCCATGCTAGTGGCTTCCTCCAGTTATTCCAGACAGGATCACCACTCGTGTAGCCATCAGTGCTGACCTTTTCCTTGTGTAAATGACTAGAATAGCCTTGAATTTTTCTTGAGGCTCAGTACATTCTTCCCCATTTTGTCACAATCCTCACATCAAATCGGTGTCTTCCAGAGATCTTTACCCACATCAGGTCAGCTATGAAGGGACAGATGTAGTAACCTATTTGCTTTGGATCTCTTCAGTTTACACCCTGGTGCATCACAGTAGTACACCATGGTTGTTTAAAAGTACAAAAATAAATTGAAATGAATAATTAAAAAATAATAATAATTAAATGCAACACAATACTGACACCTGTCATTTTTGCATTCAGTCACTGTTTCATTGAGCTTTTAGTTGTTTGACACATTACTGACATTTTGGTAAAGGTTGATAATTAAAAAGTACTTGTTTAGGGTACTCTTGCTCTAAGTCCCAGTTCCCTTAGGGGTTTAGGAAATCATCAAAACTTTCATTAAATCAGAAACTAACACTGATCACTTAGAAAAGGTATGTAACATTATGGAGTCAAAGGGGCCAAGTATGGATCCTTGGGGAACACCAAACAAGCTAATGATCACTGGGAAAGATTTGGTTTTACAAGGATTTGCATTTTGATACCACACAGTTTTTTAGGCAATCAAATAAATAAATTAAAACAACAAAACAACGGCATGATCAACATATGAAGTGCAGGACTAAGATCACAAAGAAACCGAAGCTGCGAAGGGAAACCCAATTTACATTATTCTACTATGTAATAAATATTTATGCAAGATATTTGACTTTGAGGAAAGCAGTATTTCCTAAAAACAACAACAACAAAAATCAATAAAAACATTTTTGGGGTTTAAAACGTTCAAGTATTCAGATCGTTAGGGGTTATGTTTTTTCAGTTGCAGTCTGTGTAGTGAATGTTTAAAGCAGAAGGGAGTTCAACTAGTAGAAACAGAGCTGTTTCTTAAAATAGTGAGTGCTAATTGCTCACTAACTAAATGCAAAAATAAGCAAGACTTTCACTCGAGTTCTGCCCCAGTAGCTTAAGCTTACTGGCAACCATGAATGGAGGCTTTGGACAGAATGATGCTGGCCTCTTTTGGTCCTTTAGAGACTCAGGCAGAGTTCCAAATCTTTGAATAACTGAATACTAATTGTATGATGTTGGCTGTTCAAATCTCACTGCGTAAAGCGGAGAGAGTGAGAATTTTAGCCAGTAAATCATGGGGGAGCCCTGTATGCAGCTCTGAAGAGAAATATAGCACCACTAAAAATGCCAGTGGTAAATACAGTTGTTGTAAATCCTCCCATAATCCCGTGTGTTATTTGGAAATTCTTGCAAGCTAATTTATGGGAAGCGGACATGATACCGAAATAATGAGGGCTGTGATAGTGTTCTTAAAAGGTGTCAATCAAAGTGTCACGCCCCTGTGTACTGATGTTGGAACAATATTTTGCAAAGGAAGAAAAGGGAGAAGAAATATCGGTTTTGTCCCCCCTTCCCGCTTCATTAATTCTTTCTTTTCATATTTCTTCAAGGTCTAATTGTTGAGACCCTTCCCTTGTTGTGATGGAGACAAAAGAATTAATGAATAAAGCAATATATGACAAAAAAAGTGGAGCAGACAGACAATGGCTCTGGGCAAAACTAGAGACAATATTTTAATTGCAATCACAGCAGGTTGCTGTTATAAAAATAATAATAATAAAATAAAATAAAATCCCACCTGTGGAAGCCCTGACAGTTTAATTAATCCACTGTTGAGGTTTCAGGAGTCTTTGCTGAGAGTTAAACAAAAATAAGTACATATAGTGGTTTCAGTATTCTGATGTAAGAATCTAATTTTCTCTATTTAACCACTTACCCTGTTTCATAACAAAGAAATATCAAGAAGGATGAGGAAGCTATAATGGGAGTTATAATGGTTTTATTGCGGACAGACCTGTCTGGTTCCACAGAGATACCTCTGCAGGATGTAATGGTGGGAACATAATTTGAGGTTTTATACAAGTTAGTAAATGAAAGGGACATGTTCTGTGCATTCTAGCCTGACCATCCATCCTAATTGTTTTTCTCAAAGAATTAGTCAGGCTCCTCTGGATTTGATTTTTAATTTCCAAGGGCAGAACTGACAAACACAGAAAAACTATCTCTGGACACCAACATGAACATTGGACAGGATGCTACCACACTATTACCAACTAAATTTATCCAAAATGGCATGTAGTGGTGTAGGAATGCTGGGGAATGACTGTTGTTGGTTTTGGATAAACGCTTGTTGATCCAAGGTGATAAGAGCAATTCTGCTTCACTTGTCTCCAATGCTGGTCAAAGAGCGACCACATAGCATAGCAGCACACATATTCTAGTCTATGTGTAGGACATACATTGTTGTTGGGGTTTTAACTTGATGGTTGTAGTTTGTATTGATCTGTAACCAAAGGCCTTTCTGCAGCGCTGTAAGTTGCAGTCCTGAGCTTCCTTTTTCTTTACTTTCTATATATAGCTCAGACATACCAATGGAGCAAATACAGCATATTTTATGTGCATTGGAGCTGATAAATCATGAACAGCAGTCATTTTTACTGACATTGGAACAATCCATCTTTCTACTAGGATTAAAAAGAACAAGTAATAGTAGCTGGAAAATACAAAGAAGGAAATACCAAATGGACTACTCACATGTGTTGTAATCCGCCCAAACATGTAGTAACATTTCTGGATATGTGCTTGTCAGGTTACAGCAGAGGTTACAATGTTCCCACATAAGAAGTAAAACAAGAGTTAATATTGGTGTTGCATTTTCTCAATGGACTATTTTTTGTTTTTTGTTCTTTTCTCTGTTCTTTGACTGCTGGCTGTTTTAATCACCGAACAGTCATGTAACATTGTTGCACTCGGCATCCCTTAGCAGTGAGCTTTTGTAATTCTGTTGCATTCAGGTGAAAATGTTTATTATAGGCCTAAATCAGATTTTCTTTTCACCATTTCACCATCAAAATAAGGAAGTGCAGCATTTTAGTTTTCCAAATGTTTTTTTCAGAAACCCTTTAGAAGTTTTCCTTATTCCCAACAGGGTTAGCCTATTAAATGTGATACTATCTGTTATTTTAATATAACTTTGGACAAAAATGTTTTTTGTTTAATTTTTTATATACATACATATATATTTTCCCTCATAGAAGCAGCCATGATAAATTTCCAACTTTGCTCATCAAAAATAGCACAAGTTCAGGGTATGCTGAATAAACTATTGTGGTCCCAGGGCAAATAAGCAGAAAGAAACTTTTTCATTTCTAATTAGCAGATGATTTTTTTTTCTTTTCAAAGTTATGCATTATTTCTTAAAGGAATCAAATCCCTTCTTCTCCTATGAAGGAAAGCCTTTGACCTGTCTGGTTGCATGTTTGACTTCCATCCATTATCTTTTGGGATAAAAATAAATCTGACCAATTCTTATACCACGTATTGATCAGCCTTTCATGCCCTCACTCATATATTTGTTAGCTCTTCTTTGAGTCCCTCTCCATTATAAAGCTTTTTTTTTTTTTTTTTACTAAAGCAACTTCTGGCTGAAAGGGCTTTTTACTTTGATAATTATAAAGCAAGCTGTTTGATCAAGCCACAAGGGTGCATATTTCACAATATTTCAAACATTTTAGTAGCGCCTTTTCAATTGTCCACCAGTTCAAAAGGCAGCGTGGGAGGATTTTTAATATGGGGACATCTTCGCAAGCCACATATTATTAACACATTGTCTTATTAATTGTAATGAAACCTAAGAATGTACTCTCCTTGCATTCATTTAAATATGTTTCACAATTTATTTCCTTATGGCTTTTTAATGTATTGAAATTTAGTCAAATGTGATAAAAGGACACTCATGGTGTATGTGTGCTACAAATATCAGCCTTGTGGTGTTAATTTTGCCAATGGCATTCAGTTATTCTAATTCTGATTATGGAAAAAGGAGAAACACTCATGGGAACCAATCTGAGACCATTTATGTTGACAAGAAGCAGCAGAACGATGAAGCAAAAGCAAAATGTTTGCTTTGAGTGCAATGAGATGTTTCCAAAGAAAATCTGTCAAGCGCAAAAATAAAGGGAGTCTAGTTGTAGAAAATGGGATATGGGTTTGTTCCTTTAACACACACTTTGTTCCGGGACAATTGAAGGCACACAGGGCAGTTATACATAATAAAACGGACAGGTTAAAGATAAACAGTTAAAATAAATATTATGCAATTAAAGACAAAAAAATCCTGTATATACAAGGCAAAATTCAGACAGTATTAAATATTATCAAGATAGTAACAGCTGTGCAAATTACAGTCAATCAAGTGTTTGAATGTTGAAGAGATGGGTATATATGTGGAAAAAAAAAAAAAAAGTCAATTTGTTTTGAAGAAAAACAAAATTCAGAGAGGCCAGACTGAGATGCTTCAGACAGAAGAGGGAAAGTGAATATATCAGTAGAAAGATGATGAGCTTGGAACTGCCAGGCAGGAGGCCTCGAGGAAGAACTATGCATTCAGTGCATCTCATACAGTCAGCAACCAAATCAATATCAAAATCAAATCAATATTCAATTTGACTGCATAGCAAGTTGTATAAACTTCATGAAAGCCATTACTGTTTTAAAGATGTAATCTAGAGCATGTTTAAATTATTAAAACATGCATAAATTATGAATATTCTCATTTCTAAACATGCAACAGTTGGGTGTCAATATAGCTTGGAACAAATAAATAAAATGAAAGTAAACTGCACCCTAAAAGTCATTGTTAATTTAGCAGGCTGATGCATATATGAAAAAAACTGCTGAATCAGAAATACTCTTCGCATCAAATGTTTACCTACAGGTGAAAGTCTAATAAGCTGTTATGTTCCCCCAAACACACACATACACACACATAGCAAATGCTTCCAACGCCACTGAAGTTACCTTTGTTTGCAGTTAGTTTCACTGAAGCTGCAAACAAACAAAGTTTGTGGGCCAACACACTTTAAATGATCTGCAATTAACATAAGTTTTTACAATTATTTTCTTCCTACTCATCATTTCTTAAAATGCACAAACCATGCCCTGGCTTTCACAATGCAGAGCGATATAACACACACAAAAAAAGTATTTAGCTCACCTTCAGAGTTTGTGGAAGCATGTAGATGTCACCATCAGGTATGATTCCTGATAAAGAAGGCTACAATTACAGAGAAAATATAGTTGCCTGAGGCAGAGAAGTTTTCTTTTTTTTCCCTTTCTTTTCTTTTTTCTTTTTTTTTGGAATCCAGCTTTATATGAAACCATTTTTGCTCCTTCTCATGAATCTTTCATTGAAGAGAACACAAGACATTGCCTGCATAAGTCACCTTGGGACCAATGTAAAGTTTACACCCATGCAAGAGGACATAACACAGAAGGAGGCAAAAGTATACACCTTTTTTAAATATCGTAAACTGGACGATTCCACAGTAAAAACAAACAAAAACCTTTGACAAAACAGTATTTGTTTTGTGTTTCTGTAATGCCATACTGAGCTGGTCCAAGATTTGTCCTCAGTTTCTTCACTGCACATGGCCTCTTTCTTTGTGGAAGAAGATAACAGGTGAGAAATGATTGTGTTTGACATGATGAGTTAGCTTTTTGTTTTGTTTTTTGTCTTTTTGTTGTCACCGCCACCTTTCTTTTTGTTCACCCACTAGGTATGTTGGCCAGACAATCAGCAATATCTCACAGACTAAAGCTGCTTTCATACCCAGGTCGTCAGCAGCAGCAGACAAGGGTGGGCTCAGCCTAGCCACATCTATATCTTGTCAGGAAGTCTTTTTTTTTTCACCCTTTAGTTTTCTAACTTTTGTTAGGGTGGGCAAATTACCTCCCCCCTCTGTCAGACAGTTTATGAGTCATTTTTACCCAACAGGCTCTCTGCAAACTTTAGAATGTACCAAACATTTTGTGATTGTTGTGCAGCAGCAAATAATGGCTCATAGTTGGATATTGCATTTTCTATTATTGCAAATGGCATTCTGCAGGATATATGGTTTTTCTGTTGTGCCTTCATTATTATGTGATGGTTCCTTGTATGGCACTAAAGTTAGCAAAAGTGCCATTTCACTGCTTTTTAGAACACTGAGGCCATCGATCAATCCCAGTCAAGTACCACAAACTTTAACTGCTTAAACTTAGTTTCAATAGTTTCCCAGTCTGTGGCTGGCCGGTGCCAATTCAATGATCCAGTCACTATGTGTGAACAACTCAAAGACTCATGAAAGACTCAGACCTACACATAACCAAAATGTTGCCGACAGCTATTGAATTTATTGGTTTTGATCAGTATTTGGAACTATCCAGTAACTACCTCTTTAAGCTACAGCCAATGAGACAGCAAGGCATGAGGGGAGCTCATTGTGAGGAAGAAAACCTGAGAAGTAAGATGCTAGCTTTCCATTCATGAGATTATATTACTCACAATAGATATCAACTCACTGTAGAACAGAGAAAGGGAGGGATACAAAAAGGATGCAAGGGTGACAAACAGTTTCCCAACAGTTGATTGTCAGCTTGATGGAGCCCTAGAGTGTGAAATGTAAGGACCTCTATAAATAGTGACTCTTCTAATCTTGTTCCAACAATAACCATCCAAAGGCTCCTCAGAACTGTGAAAATTAAAATAACTGATGTCATAAAACAGTAGAGGACAAGGGGAAAAATGGTGATGCATTTTCGAGAAGCCATTTCCTCAGATCATAATGTAATTAAAAAATGGCAGTTAACAGTTACAGTGGAGGTCAAGTTGAGGTCTGGAGGGCCGAGAAAAAGATTGCAAGAGAAGATTAAGAAGCATATTAAATAGAAAGCTCATTACAGTTCAACAACGAGACTGAATTATTTTCATTCCTCCTCTTCTCCATACTTCTGCTTCTCTCTGTGCAATTCATCAAAAACAGCAAATGCATCTCCATTATGTCTCCTCTCATTCAAAAATTTAATTTTTGCCTTTGTCATTCTCGGTTGTCATGGAGGAACTTGCAAGCAAGGGTCAATCCTGCAGACCACTCTGCCAGAACCTGCTCCAGACTTGGTCTCAGCATCTGCAGAAAGTGTTTTTTATGTTATGCAATAAAGACTCTTCATTGAACCCCAGCTTGGTTGTAAAGGACCCTCATGTACACTTAGTTAATACTGATGGTATTCCTGCTGTAGTTTGCAGTTTGACCTCCATAATTATGGCCTGAATCGAACGAATTGTAGAAAATGATGAGTGCCATTGCAACAGTCTTTGAGTCAATTCAATAAGAAATAATAATATTTCACTGCATAAAGATGTTTCTTGGAATGAAAGCCTGATAACAATGGTCTGTCAACATCATTTTGTAGTCTATTGCACAGCATTGGTGGAGTATACAAAACAAAATAGCACTGAGGGCCTATTCAGAGAAGGACTGTTTGTGGGTTATAAGTGAAGTCAAGATTATTAGTACCAGAGTACCATGTTTGAAATGACTACATCAAGAGAATGAACGGCAAATGCAGGTTAATATAACCCAACACCCTCCAACCTCAACTGATATCATAAGCCAGTAGGTCAACTCTTTAACATGATTCTGGCAGTTGTCACATCAACAGAATTGTTAAAAACAGCATCACCTCCATGCCTACGGGGGACCCTCTGAGTTAAAAAGACCATATTTTATAAGCTTATTTAATTGGGTCAAATTTCTTAATTGCTTGTTTTATTGCCGTGTTTGTAATTTTGTTTGTTTGTTTTATCAAAACAGGTCTCTCTTGTAAATGAGATATTGGATCTCAATGAGACAACCTGTATAAATAAAGGGCAAAAAAATAAATAAATCAACAGCTGAAGCAGGGAGGGAAAGGAACTCTTTTTTTTTTTTTTAGCTCCTCCAGTTGAGGAAGTGTTTAATCCCAGATTTGAAGATAATATTCTCCCCTTTGCCATCCTGATACCAGTGACCTGGAACTCCTCCACCTCTTGGCTGCAACTAAATATCAGTATAGTCCAAGTCCAACAAATCTGATTTTGTGCCTTTCTGTTGCTTCAAATACCAGCAAGTTCTGGAATACAATAAGCTTTCTCACCTAAAAGTTTTGTACCTAAAGTACAAAAAAATATTTATTTCTAAAACAGAAAAACAATTGTAAATATGCCACTAAACCCACAAGGGATCCATTAAAGATCTTAAGATGCAGGTTACCCACCCTGAACATCATTAATACTCCATGGATTGAGAAGAAGATGGATCAAGAATCTGACAGACGAACAATACCCGAAACAGTTAGATGTGCCAGAAGTGCTTTTATACTTGATAAATGAGGTGTTACATTCCCATGCACTTACTCTGCAGGGTCTTCTTTATTATAAACAGGAAAAAAATGATCCACTGTGTCACTTTGAACTTTACACCTGTTAAAAAAACAAAACATTTAATTCTTCTCATTCTTATCTATTTATAGTAGCGGAATTTCTCCAAGCATTTGAATGCCAATTTAACATACGAGTGCAAACATTGTCTGCTGTATTTACTTGTGTGAACTTGTGTTTGTGCTCCCATATTTGGAGCGTAGAGTTTCTGACTCGTTTCAAGCACACAGTGTTCTCTTTGGTCCACAATAGTCACCTTCATCTGGCTCCTTTTGCAAAATGCTCCTGTGTTTTGTTTTCTGGCTCCATGCATCACGTCGATGAGGGGTCGACTTCAACTGGGTACGTGGGACCACGGGCCTCTTTTCCTCCCGTGTTTGTTCCACTGCCCATCATGCAGTCGCCTCTGGCTCTAGTCCAGCTGGTTTGGCTGCATGCTGTGGCTGAAGCAACCTCACCTAACCTTACAGAAAACATTCCTTGCACTAATATGGTACACTGGATTAGGACTATACAGTTTCAGGTAAATATTTTTTTTAAGTGCAGGCTTTTATGCTGTGAGTTAGCACGCTGCCGAGGAAGGTAATGTTACTAAAAGTACTAAAGTGCAGAGATGTGCGATATCCCGTCCATCAGCATTGAACGTCTGTGTACATTTGCTCACATCTTGCTCTGTTCTCGGGTGTGTTGGACAGAAAAACAGTGCAGTGTCTGGTATTCAGCTTCTGACGCAAAGGTCAATAATTCACCCAAGTATTTCTGAAGACAGACAGGCCTATGTGGTATTGACTTTCCAACATTTTTGTAGAGTAATTTCTATTCTACTGAATGTTTGGATTGAAAAAAGTCTATGTATGTTTACCTTGTCTATGGATGAAAGCACACATTCTAGTGAGACTGGGATCAAGTGAGCTGTTGCTTCTCTGCCAATAGTTTGTTTATTCTGCATGTCAGAGCTACAGAAGGAGAAAAAACAACTTTCTGAATGGTTGCATTTACATTCATGTAAAATCTCTTAGAATTCAGATAATTTTAAATCAAATAAATTACTATAATGGTACAACTGAAGTTCTGAAGCAGTTACAGAATAGAATTGTGACGAGTATTGATTCTGTTTTTTTTAATTATTCTTTAAACCACTTTGCTGACCACAAGTGGTATGAAAAGTGCTATAGAAATAAAGTTTGACTGATCTTTAGCTTTACGTTGGCTATTGTAATTTTATACAGTGGGGGAGAAAAAGTATTTAGTCAAACACCAATTGTGCAAGTTCTCCCTCTTAAAAAGATGAGAGAGGCCTGTAATTTTCATCATAGGTATACCTCAACTATGAGAGACAAAATGAGAAAAAAAAA
>JBAMYA010104830.1:0-19981 GCA_037176975.1 Arrhamphus sclerolepis | reverse complement strand
GTCCACAATAAACAAAGAAAATAATGAATACCAACCAGGTCCAACTATTACACCTTTGAGCTGCATGGCAACAATGAAATAACTTGAATCTAATGCACTGAGAAAATGCAAGCTTTTTTTTTTCCTTTTCTCCAGAGTTGTTCTACATGAGAAATTTTCTCACGGCAGACACATACTTGAGGATTTTCAAAACACCATCCCTTAAATCTCTGAGGAAATCACATCCACCAAGTGTTATTGTGCATTCAGGTTCAGAATGTGTAGAGCAATTTACACTACAGAGTAGTTTTCAACACTGCTTTAGCTTTTGACACCTGTTACCAAACTGTGGTTTTACCATCTGGTCCCCAAAAAGTAGAGAGCTATTCCTGGAGGAGAGCAACAAAAGTACTGAGGGACTGAAGCTGGCTTGTTCTTATAATGAGTGCTGTCAGGGATTTGCAGCACCGAACTTTTGTGCCCTGATCTATGGCAGGTCACTGCTGAGTTCATATTAATAATTCATCTCACAGCTCTCCTCTTTTCCCTGTTATGAAACAAATCTTGTTAGGAAGTCCTGCCAACGCTGTCTCCATCTCACTATCTGACTTTATTTGCTGCTCTCTCTGCTCAGACAGGAAAGGGTTTGGGAAAGATTAGCTGAGTTCACGTATATGGAACATTTGTCTGGCAGCAGGGATGAGGAAAGAAGCTTGAATCTGGTGTCTGATCTTCAGAATGGAGTCTCATTTCTCCTCCCACTGCCAAAGTCGATGCGCTCATGAAAAACAGATTGACTTTGCTTCCATTCTTTTTCCTTAAATTGTAGCCTTCGTCTGGTTTATTGTGAAGACATGAATGTTCAATTGTGTCAATTTAGATCACATTTCCTTAGCCTCTAGCTCTACTGTTAGGAATCTTGGTGTCTTTTAACTCCCATGTGAAGCAGGTCACAAAGATTTCTTTAATTTGTGTAATATCGGGAAAATTAGAAACATCCTGATTTAAGAGGATGCAGAAAAAAACTAATCGATGCTTTTGTTACTTTTAGGATGGATTATTACAATGCATTATTTTCTTACTGTACAAACAGCCTTGTTAAAAACCTTCAAGTGGTCCAGAATGCTTCATCACAGACATTAACCAGTAATGGGTATAGAGGTAACATATCATCAGTTCTAGATTCATTACATTGACTCTGTTGGATGATAAGGCTCAAATATATCTGAAAAATCCCTAGTTCCATATTGTCCGAGTAGAACACTTCATGAATGGAGGTTTACTTGCTATTCCAGGAGTCTGTAGCTCTAGAAAGGGCAGCAGAGCTTTTAGCTATCAGGCTCCTTGGTCCAGAAGGCAGACTCTCTCTCTAAATTTAAGGTTAGGCTTACGGCATTCCTTTTTAATAAAGCTTTTAACCCTGTAGTCTCTTAGACAACAAAATGCTTATATAGCACCTTCTAGTCTAGAGACATATCAAGGCGCTTAGACCACCTCGTAGTTATACTGCTATAGGCCTATGCTTCTGGGTTTACTCCTATTGTGCATCTTCATCCTGACTGTCTTATCTCAGTTTATGATTGTCCTGAATCATTTTTTAGCCTCAACATTCTCTGTCTTCTGTAGTCTTACTATCTTCTCTCTTCTCTGTTTTCAAGTGCTACCACGGTGATGTTGTGTGTAACGACCCATGCAATCGTGCCGTGCAAATGAATCAAATCCATTCATTAACTTATGTGTAATTAGGTGAAATGACAGGGAAAAAGTATTGAATACACAAAGAAAGGGAGGTGCAAAAAAGCAGAGAAAGCCAAGACACCAGCTGAAATCAATCAAGTCAAAAACGGTTAGAAAGCAATCGTGCCCCTTGTCACTGCAATTAATGTCAGCTGGTTCAGTCCCAAGTAATGGCCTATAGAAATGTCATCTCATAATGGGCAAAACCAAAGAGCTGTATCAGTTTTTTGCAACTATATTATTGCAAAATATACTGATGGCATTGGTTACAGAAGGATTTCTAAACTTCTCAATGTTTCAGTGAGTACTGTTGGGGCCATAATCCTGAAGTGGAAAGAACATCATTTTACCATAAACCAGTCTTGACTAGGTGCTCTTCTCAATATTTCTGAAAAAGGAGTAAAAAGAATTATAAAAAATAATTGTCAAAGAGCCAAGAACCTCTTGTGAAACACACAGAAAGATCTGGATCAGCAGGTACAATTGTTAAAAGAAAACAATAAGTAGTGCACCTAACCAACATGTCTCACATGCTCACCACGCAAGATCACAAAAGAAAAAGTATTGTGACAACTCCTGTCTTCCCCTGAATAATTGTGTCTGTATTACTCAGGTGAAGTGGGTGTGGCTTGGAGTTAGCCCCTGACTGGGAGCACCTGGGCCAGTGTTCCCAGTCTATTTAAACTTGGCTGCTCCTCACGTCAGTGCTGCTCATGCTTCCCCCATAGTAAGAAGTCCTGGTTGTTTTTGCTGTGTTTGTTGTCTTGGTTATGTCTAAATGGTTTTGGTTTTCTTGAATTAGTTAGGTCTTGTGTTGGTTAGTGTCTTGGTTCTTATTTGGTTTAATTCAGTTTGGTCTTTTTCTTGTTTACACCTTATGTTAGTTTAATAAATATTCTCAGATTTGTCTTTGAAATTGGTCTCCGTTTTTTTGTCATGAACCAGGTCATAACAGTATGGTGAAGCTTTTTTGCTGCACATCTTTGGCCAAGCCTGTGACATACTCGGAGAGTAGCCAGGTGACATCAAAACTGAACCATGTTTGCACCATTTTTCAGCACAAATTTCTAGCAAACTTCAACAGGATTAAAGGATGTATGACTGGAAAAGGATGAAGAGGATGACATGAGGCTGGACATTTCAGCAAGACAATTATCACAAACACGCAACCAAAGAAACTCTAATGGAGGAAAATAAAGTTTGAACGGCCCTGCCAATCACCTGACTTGAATCACAATGAAAATCAATGGAAAGAAATAACGATCAAGTTCAAGGAAGAATTCAAGATTTGAAGACTGTTTTTGTGGAAGAATGGGCCACAATCATACCTGAGTAATGCATGTATCTAGTTTCTCTATACAGGGGACTTTTCAATGCTCTCATTACCAACAGAGACTTTTGTAGTAAGTATTGAATAAATTTCAGTAAGGGTGCTCAACATCCATGCTTTGATTTCCATGCATGCGGGTTGCATGAGATAGCTATTACCAACATCTGGTCAAAGTTTCATCTCAATAGTACTTTTAGGTGAGGAATATACTTGCTGTTTTGTTGTTTTTTTATTTTATTTTATTTTTATCTCTCTTCGCGTACACAACGTTGTGAAAGTTGCTTGCGTACTACACGGGCAGAGCACGTAATACCGGAGGTAACTGGTTGGGGGAGGGGATACCAGAGTTGGGAATGCAACCATATAAGCAGTAGGAGAAGTTTCATGAACCATGAAACCAATGTCACTGGGATGGGGGGTTTATTTGTCTCGTGTTGCCAATGTGTAACATTGACTAGAAACACCAACAGCAGTTCACAGTTAATTTGCGGTCAACAGGTGTTTGGACCTACCCTAGCACCACTAACGTTCAAGTGAATATTGCAACATATATTGAGCAACATTCTGGTTAAGGTATTTACATGCCTTAACCTGATCACTGGTTAGAACCAGGTGTTTTTTGTCATTTTGTTCCTGATTTTGCAAATGCTTCAAATAAAGCTCCTTATTTTTAGTGCTTGTGCCAGTATCAGCTTATACTAAGTATTAATGATGCTCCTCACATGGCAGTTCTTTATACAGTCTCATCTTAGTCAGGTGTACTTTGGATTGCCATCCAAGTGAACACTTTGAATTTAAGCAAATGTATTGCTGCACTGTCATTAGTGTAGTGCAATGCATGACTAGAATGCATGTTTTTATTTATTTATTCAAACAGATATATTCTAGTCCAGGCTTATTCAGAAAACGTTCAATTGTGCAACTTGGGACAGCCAGATCTGATGATGCCTGTGCCCAAGAGAGAACAAGAAAAGTGTGGTGTTTGGAATTGCCCTGACTAGATCCGGGGAGACTCCTCTCCCTCCCCCTGACAGCCTCCTCGCAGCAAGCGACGTTAACCTTTCCCGTCAATGACAGTTGCTAAAAGCAGCAGGGGGATTTGGAGGCATTATGTCTGACTTCCTTCAAATTAGCACCTTTTTCATTGTTTTGTTGTCTTCTGGATCTGCTCATCAAGGAGGCTGCAATCAGTCCATTCACCGTGAATAATTACACACTGGGGGATACCGAACACATGTGGAACACTGTGTAAATACTTTACATGATGCTCAGGTATCCATAAAAATCCAAAAACAAGTTAAGACATGAACAAATCAAATGCACCACTTGAGTCCCCTTTACAGGAGACTTCAAGTATCTCAAGCCTTGAACACACTGCTCCAGTGTAAACGAGATCCATCCTTCAGAGTAAAACAGGTCCAACAGTTCCCCTTATATTAGCGTGCTAATGAGGTCCCAGTGTGATACTTTTTAATGAGACCATCCAGGAGGCCAATTGTCCATAACTAATTATCATATGCTAATTGGCACATCGAAGTGCTAAAAGAGGACCGCTTTTGTTTGTCTGCACCTTTTTGTTTCTTCTCTCTCCATATCAAAAGTGCTTAATGATTGTAATTATGACTAAAAGATAGTGGACTTCATATTTCCTTTTATATGATTACAACTGCATTGGCTATAAACAGTAAGTATCTAACTGTATGCAGGCTTAGAAATTTGCCGAGTGTTATCATCCAATAAATAAACTCTGGGCTGTATCAAACCAAAGGAAAAAAAAAAAAGACTTTTCTCCTATGAAAGTGTGATGTGATTAATATTTCAATCACAGTATCTCACTCTGTTGAAGTGGTCTTGATAAGCCAGGTGTAACAAATTCTTCTTACAATATTGCATATAATCTTAACTTGCCACCTGTGGTGATCCAAAGTATGAAATAAGGTGAAGAAGGAATCCTCGATAGTTCCCACTGATCTGAGAAAGATTATACCCAGGTGAATGGCACCATACTGAATTATGCTCCAGTAAAAGAAAACACTGGGTGGCACCTGGCAGTGGACCATATTGGTTCAGTTCTGGTTCATTGTGCCAGAAAATGGGACACTGAGCACTAACAAATACAAATAACTGCTATTGCTTTCGAGCTTGTGGCTGGGCAGCTCTGCAAACTGAATATCGCAGAAGGTTCTGGTTCAGTGCCATCGTGACAGGACTAGAGTGGAAACAATCAGACTGGAATACACATGATGGCAAAGGGTTACTTATCAGGCAAAAAAAACAAACAAACAAAAAAAAAAACAATTGGTAGAGACCATTTACCTCTGGTTCATGTCTTTTGATATAAAAGTCCATATCATCCCCACAACTCTAGTCTGTCTGAGAACATACACATGTCCAGATTCTATTTTAGTAATTTAGTTGGTCATTAGGCTTGTGACAATTAGCCACGGACGATGAAGCTGGGAGGTAGGACAGCGGTATCATGCTGGATCCCCATTAGCTCATTTGCATGGGGTCATTAGACAGAGCACGACGACAGCCACACCGGTTGTTTACTGCACGGCACTGCACATTGCAGGAGGACAGCACTTGCCTGCGGTGGCTGATAGGCTTTTCACACTCAGTGACTGGGGATATTTCAATGTTAATGACTACGGCACACAGCATTTCTTTTTTAAAAAAAGTCATTAGAGGAGGCAGGAAATGCTTGCCGAATTCTTATTCATAGCCAATGAACAATTCCCTGTGGTGACTTCAGACAAAGATTTTCCTTCATTCTCTTTTTAGATTTCATCTAAGGTTGTTAAACAAAGTGAAGTCATGGGATAAAATTAGAGACCAAACTAATGGCTATGTCTGATTTGAATTTTATGAAGAGAAGGAAGGAGGGTTCTCACTGTATATATATGGAAGATGACAGCACATTAAATCAAAGGACTCACCATGCAGTACATCACTGCTCAATTACACTCTTGAGCTATGATATGCTATGGTAAAATACATTAAACAAAACAGAATGGGAGATTTGTGAAAATGTGTTGGATATTTGGGAAAAGTAATGACCCACGCTGCCTCCAATGAGCGTGCTCATTTAAAATCTGAGAAAAATTACCAGTGCACTCATTCCCTACAGCAACACAAGCCTGTGTGAGCTTGATGGATGGCAGCTTTTGATCGGCAATCTATCATGTTGTGGCAATGCATTCCAGGATAAAAAAATATGTTTATGCTTAAGTTGCCATTTGTAATGGAGTTGTTCAGTGAGTGGACAGTAAATTGTCTGTTGGGAAACACAGTGGTAGGCTGCAATGAGCATGCCATTCCTTGAATCTCAAGGGATCTGCTTGCCGTGGTGTTTTATATCCGATACACTAACCATGCCCATACCTAGACCTGCATTTTCTGAGAACAGATTGACTGGCCAATCTGAGAAAAAGGCCGAATTTCAAACAGGTTCCTCAAAACCGGAGGCTAAAATCATCCATCACCCTGGGTTGCTTCAAATGCAGACATCAAAAAAAGATTGATCTTGGTGATTGTATAATGGATTTGGCCAGGGCCAGACTGGCGGCTGTAATGGATTTCTATCCCAGCTGGCTATCTGAGGTCTGTCAGTTGCACCGGCACTCCATGGAGTGCCCCATACACCGGCCGGAGGCTCCTAATATGTGCTCTTGAGGGACCATATACCAAATTGACTTCAAAGGCCCTCAAGGAAACAAGATCCAGACACATCAGCAACTCCTGTAGGCAGAAAAATTGGAGTGCATCTTGACATCATTGTGAAATGCCTATATTTCATAGATATACATTGAACACATTTTATGTTTTGCTTGGGTGCAACACATACCCCGTATAATTTCCTCTAAAAAAAATACCAAAATTAATTAAGTTCTCCCTATGTAGCATAGAAACTTCACTGAGCAAACAGAAGATAACTCCAGGCTGCTTTGCATAACATTGAGGTAGTTACATGTGAATCAAATTAAGTAAATGGAGCACATGACATTGTTATGTGAAAAGCATTCTTCAGATGGAACAATTTCCTTCACAACTCTGATGAGTGATTTTCCAGTCAAGTGAACGGCTGGTGCATTTGTGCCATTTCTTGACAGTAGCCTGTCATTTTTGGCACTTAATCTAGCCAAGGAAGAAGCGCAGCTTTCAATTAACTCGTCAAATAAGCTGAATGACACATCCATCATATGTTTTTCTCTGCACACAATTTTTCCTCCTCTCTCTCTCTCAAAATAAATAAATAAAATAAAATTAAAAAAAAAAAAACTTTTAGAAGCAAATTATGTCACAAATCAAATAATAGTAGCTCAAAATAAGTTGTTCAAAAAATGTTTTCTTTGACCTAATATCATGTTACATGTTCTTAATTCTTTCAGTTACTTCTCCAAAACTTCCAGATATATACCGGTCACTTTCACACAAATACTGCAGCATAAAGATGTAGTAGAAATTCCCTTCTCATTCTGCCTTCAGTCTCCTGTTGTGCTCTCACACTGAACGCTTGAAGGTGGAACTCTGCATCCAAACTTTCATAAAGCATTACAGCATCCTCCAGTCTGAAGAGGGTGCCTTTTATCTTTGCAATCCATGACCAGCAACAAGTCCAGCTACTAACTGTACTTTATTGAGTCAGCACTGAGTAAATGCTAACACTGAAGTTTAACTTCGGCTGTTCTAGTGGGACACTCAAATCACTGGGGACCGCAATGTTTTGATCGGCGTTGGCTTTTAGTGGCGCTTTCGCTGCTTAAAGATGGAGACGGCAGGTTGACCTCAGCGGATAGTGGCTCCTCGGTTGTTTAGCACGACCACAGAGTTTCCTGAGTTACTAATGCACCAAGTCAAGTGACAAAGCTTGTAACATGACCAGGCACACTCTTCCATTTTAACCATTGAGGTGGTAAACCTGGCGATACTTCTTCCTCAGCATCTTCAGTTTGTGTGTCAGCTGGACTTTGTCCCTTTTGTAGGCACAATGTTGAGAATTTTTGGCCATCTCTCCATTATCTCTCCATGATGTACTCACTCACACCTTTCCAGATTGCCATTTCACTCAGCACTCATTTCATTTCTCTCTCAAGGCATAACAGCATTGTAACAATTACCGTGTTTTGTTTTTTTTTTGCTTTTTTGCACACAACAGCATGTAAATATAGACAGTATACTAGACTAAAATTACAGGACTCTAAAAGTCCTAGGGAAGCAGACAAACTGACAGTATAAATGGGGCTAAATTCACAAAACCAATGGAGCTGGACCCAAATATTCGGTATAGAGTAGCATACAATATCCATTGTAACATGTAAAACAAAATTATAATTCTATCCAGTCAGTGCATCATTGAACATCATTGAGAAGAAGATTATTCTCATGAATTAAATAATGAAATAAATAAAATAATAAACATAAAAAAATAGGACACACACACAACCATACATTCTAACATCTGTCATTTCTCATAGCTGCACTGAATCTGTTTTTTTTTCTTTTGTTTTGATTTTTGGTGATGGGTAGAAGCTAGTTTTAAATCGATTTGTCCTTGTCCTGGTTGATTGGTACCGTCTGCCAGATGGCAACAGTTTGAGCAAGGTCACCAGGGTTCAATTCAATTCAATAATACTCGATGGATCCCCAAACAGAAATTCAAATATTGCAGTAGTCCCATCATTTAAGTCTCTTCATATTCATATATTCACTTCATATTAAGAAATCACAAGACAACGTAAGTCTGCCAAATATGCCAAAGTTACATTCTAGTGTTCCATGGTGGCGCAGATGATCTGTTACCAGATTAATTCAATCAACTATAATAATCAACTTCATTCAAAGTAGCTGATTGTGCCGACCCCCAGAATATTCATTGCATATTCCTACTAAAGGTCTGGAACTCATAAACATTATTTGGACCAGAAACCAATTACAAGTGCTTTTCACTCTGCAGAGGAAATTATACAAGATATTTTCCCTCAGTGAATAATTACATCAATCATTTAAAACATCATGCATCAGTCATGTACCTGAAGGATAAATTTGAGCAATTTGAAGTCCCACTGAGGCTGATAACTGCACACGGAGACCCAGCAGACAGCTCTGCATGCTCCAGCTGGACTGGGACACTCACCAGCAGGCCAAAGCAATGAGCATCACCATTTTTCATGGCAGCCTCTGATGTCCTGTTCTCAACCAATCAGCCCCCCCTTCATCTATTACCTTCAGCTCGAAAACATTGCCTGAAATCTTTGGATGTCTTGATGGACATCCACAGACTTAAAGTGTCAAGTCCATATCATAGCATGGCTGTCAGCCAACGCTCACATTTGACCATTGGGCAGGAAAGTTGAGCAATATGGCCTTGGCCTGAGGAATACAATAACAGGTGAGCTAAATAAATAAGTGGAAGTGATGGGATATTAATGTTGCCAGGAGTCAGTGTCATACTGTGAAGCAATTTCACAATTAGATCCACTTACGTGCTGTGCCTCTGCCCTGTATGAACACAGTGCAATCAAGCACCTGATGGGATCAACCTAGGGTATAAACAAAGTTTCAGCCAAAGCCTCTGACTTTATTTGAAAAAGTGCTTGAGTCAACAACCTGCTGGGGGATGAATCTAAGAATCTAACCATTAATATGAGATGACTGTTGCTTCAAGCAAGTCTACAGCACAGTTACAGCAAATAAACCTCCATCTAGCTTTAATGCAATATCATTTAATGTTTTAGGAGTCACCTTGGACTGCATGCTGGGATCATTTTCCAAAAAGAAGCAAAAAGTGTTCCTCATAAACTTTTTCCCTGCCTTAATGCGATATTGTTATTACATCCCTATTATCACTGAAATTAGGGTCATACAAATTTGAGTTTTCCAAGTCTTTCGTCCTTCTTAAAGGGGTTCCCTGGTTCTGTAGCCTTTTTTCTTCCTAAGGTCACCAGCTGCTCAAGGGGTAATGGTTGGGATTTCTCTTTGTAGTATCATTCTACATTTGATGATTCTGTGTTTGCCATGACTCTCGTAAACAGGTAAAAGCAATAAATTATTGATGTCAAAGGGTAGATTTGAATCCCAGAATTTTAAATTTTGTTTTGGTGAAAGTATGCCGTCTCAGACTTCTCTTTTTTTTTTTTTGTTTTTTTTTTCAACTAAAGACTTTGAAAGTCCCTCTAACCAACATGTATTCATAAATGTGGAGTTTACTGTATATTAAAGTCACTTGTCCATTCAAGCTCTGAATAGACAGGTTAATGTATTTTCAACAGACTGTATAGGAAAAATTGTACAATCTTCCTCTGACATTACCCATAGGTTTTCTGAAAAGTGCTATTAAAGCTTCTTTCCCCTTATAAGGCATGATGTCATGTTGCAAACAGGTGAAAGTAACTGATATGAAAGCTGGACAACCCACCTTACTTCAGTCACTAAAGCGGCTATTTTAGCTTGGCTGGCTTATCTTATGATAAGCTATAATACTAAATAACTTTATATTCATTATAATCAGAACATCCTTAATTTTCAAGTTCTGCCAAGTCAACATTAGAAACAAGTGCCTTCTGAGCTGAAACAAGAACTATCAGAGCTCCAGTGAGACACCACCATCTCAGCCTGGCACTCACAGGGTTAGGGCTGCTGAGTTGCCTCCAGGTCAGGCAAACTTACTGGTGTAGGTCTGCAAGTCGCAGGCCCTATGACTGCAAACCCCAATGTCCCCCTGAAGGACTGTGGAGCTGCTGAAAGACCATTTCAATTTTAACATCAGAAACTAAGTGCTGCCTTTTGTCCACATAGAGTTAGCACAAGCTGTCTGATGTTCAGCCAAGGTCTGCACAAAAAACAAACTGTTGTTTGGCCTAAAGGGATCAGCACTTTAGGCCAAACAACAGCTAATCACAGTGGTCTGTTATTAATGTTAACAGTACAAAAATGTATGTTCTTTAAAATGTGAATGACTGCACACACAATTATACTTACAAGTTCACTTTATGGAATTTTACCTCACATAGTACAAAAAAAAATGGACCCCCTTTACAATTGTAATAAATATGGAATCTACCTAAGGAGAGCAAAACCTATCTTTCTTTCTTTTCTTTTTTTTTAAACAGGCTCTAAATATACTTGTTTTCTGTTGCAAAGTCAAACATTTTAACATTGTTTTACCACTGAAGACTGACTTGCTTTCAGATCTAGCCACTAGTGATTGTCTGGTTGCATCAAATCTGTGCTTGTATATCAAATATTACTGATACTGATTTTAGCCCATAAACTCCAACTGCACAATAACCAAATTAAAAATAGCAGTTGGCTGAGTGGTCTACTATTATTTATTTTATATTTAGGTTTATTTATTTTTTATGCTTTTAAAGATTTTTTTGGCAATAATGGCCTTTATTGACAGTTGGGAGAGACAGGAGGGTACAGCAGGGTAAGCGGGGGAGATACACACAGGGGTCACAAGGTGGGAGTTGAACCTGCAACTGCTACATGCTGGGTCTCTGTACACGGATTGCCTGCTTTAGCCACTATGCAGCGCCCCAGCTTTTTAGGTTTTTGAACTTCATAACACTGAGCATGTTCAGCAGGGAGATGATCTGATGTTGATTAAAGTTTGTTATCCCACATGATTTCTTATTCCATTACTGTCTTTACTGTTTTTGAATTATAGTGAAATACCCCTACAACATGTTTTGAGTGTGTCGCCATGATGAGCTTAACTCCCTACATCAATGGTCCCTAGTAATAGTAAACCTAATACCAATTCCAACGTCTACTGATACTCAAGCAAGGCAACTGCTCCAAGGCTCCCAAGTGACCTGAGGTGCCTTTATGTCAGGTTTGGTTTACCACTGTGTAAGCCTAAAAAGTCAAGGCTCTGAGCTTTACAGAAAACATCAGCATTAATGAACCTTTCAGAGTTAATGAACTGTGTGCTTGACTTCCCATGCTGTAATAATAGCTTACAAGTACCATCTGAGAGCTGCTTTACCTGGTGGCATTAACTGTGTGTCAATGTGGCTGTTTGAATACTTGTTCTAGAATATGCACTATAAAAAGGGTTTATCATTTGACAGAAAAAGGGTTAACAAAAGAGTTTCTATCAGCAGCCCTTTAAAATCATTCTGCCTAATCAATTAGTTTGTAAACTACCAGACCCAAGTCTTTAATATTTTGAACCAAGAATACTTCATATAGAACACATAGATAGGTTGAGAGTGCAGACCAACTAGCAGTTTATTTTTCTTTTGGACCCCAGAGGCAGGTTCATCTGGCCGTGTTTATATTCAAGTAACCTTTGGCTGGCTGTGTAGAATTGATAAACCAATCCAAAAGTACCATTTCATCATAACAGAACTGGACGGCCAGCTGGTGTCGGCCTGACATCCAGTATTGGCAAATACATTTGCCAGCCGCCACCTGGCAGAGCATGATTGCTTTGGTTGAAAAAAGTCAGAAACAACAGCCATACATCTACATATATTCAGTGTCACTATGACCGCAAAGGTTAGCATAATAATTTGATGCCAGTATTTTCCCAGAATCAAAAAGATTTCTGAAATAAAGTGGGCTGCCTGCTGTCCAACAGAATCAAAATGACGAGGCCTACCACACAGACTATCTGGCCTAAAAATGACTGACAGATGGCTTTACAACAGGATGGACAAGCTGCTGAAGTGACATTAGGGTAATAATCTCTCATAGAAAGGCCTTCTGGAGCCTTTGACACTTCCTCTATCTCATTATCCCCTCACTGATTTTCTCTGGTGGTGGTCCATAGGGTCTTTATTCTTTTTGCTAAATTGGGTGGCTTGGGAAACGTCAGAGCTGATTCAGCTTTGATGTTTCATTTTAAAAAAAGCAGTAAAGGGTAAGCGACATCCCCACAGATAGTATTACTCTAATCTAGAAGGTGTTAATTAGGCCCAAAGGGTTAATTTCTTCTGCTTTTTCATATAAATACTTTAATCTGTGCCTAAGTTAAAATGATTCTCATGGTGAGTGCTTAGAAATAATAAGTCATACAAATTTTGAAAATATTGTTTCTTTCCATCCCTCCTTTTTCTCTCTTAAAAAAAAAAAAAAAAGATAAATGTTTCCTTAATCTGCCTTTGAAACATAATTGGTTCAGTCTCTCAGCTAAGGAGCTTTCTCATCAAGAATCAGACTGACATAATCTTCTTTAATATTTTCACAGAAATTCAACAACATACTGCAGCACATCTTCCAGTGCAGTGCAAAGATTATTTGTAGTAAAAATGGCAAGACTAAAATTAAAGAGACTACTAAGTAAATTCTTGAAAAAGCAACAAAAAAATCTAATCTTAATATAGAGTCCAAAATCACTCTCAAGTACCCACATCTTAATTTAATTTCATTCACCGAATTCTCCCTTGTGATCCATTGAACAATACCCACACAGATTATAATTGCTTTAATGGAAAGGTACAACACTTATGTTAGAGATTTTCTCTCTGCAAATAATGGAGGAAACTCTGAACATGATGTTGAGAGCAAGGAGGAAATGTACCTGCAGAGTCAACAGGGGCCATGCTGTTTCTGATATGCTTGAATTGCTGCTGAGCATTGCAAGCACCTGGGGGTGATTTGGCTTGAAGGTTGTTTGAAATGAACCGATGAGTGCTCTCAGACAAAGGTACTGTCCCTTAAGCTTGTTTATTTATGTGCAAATTACCAGAAAATCAGCAATTCTCTTCCTCATATATGTTGGCATGGTATAGTAGTTGAAGTGGTGCCATTGCACTGTGGTCCCATTGTGTTTATTTATTTATTTACTTAATTTCTTCACATTTTGACATGCAGAGAAGAAGCAATGGCTCTCACTCTTACACAGAGTGATGAACAATGTCCTGATATGGCAGGTAACAGTTATGTATCACCCTTCTTCCTATATGTGACACCCTGAAATGATAGGCGTAACTGCAAGGAGTGATGGATTCAGCAGTACAGCAGCAGCCTGCGTGCAGCAGTTGAATTGTTGAGTAGGTATTCATCTCAAGGTTGCTCTGAAAGTAAAATTAAAGGGGTGTGGAGCTTGACTGTTTCAAGGTTATCCGCACATTCATTTATTTTTCAAGGACAGGTTTTTAAGTTGTGTTAAATGGTGCCATCTACAAAGACCGAATTAAAGGGCAAAAAAAAATAAAAATATTCAGAGCAATGGTTTTGTTTGAATTCCCTTATGCACCACTTTGGTTGTCAAGCTGAAGTTTAAAATCCTGCAAATTGAATTATCATTATGATTATTGTTGTTATTCTTTTCCATTTTAAATGTTTGAGAAAATCAAAGTGGATATTATAGCAGAATTTTGTTGTCATACACTACCTTATTAGTACGGTGGCCCAGAAGGGTCACAACACAACACTTTAAATTCACAATACAACACACTACAATTTGTCACAACATCAAAAGAATTAACTCTAAACACGAAAAAATTAACTCGCAACACGAAAATATTTCCCCACAACACGAAAAAATTAAGGCACAATACAACACGAAAAAAATCGACTCACAACACGAAACAATTAACTCACAACGCGACACTTTAAATTCGCAATACAACACACTACAATTCATCACAACACAAAAAAATTAACTCACAACACGAAAAAATTAACTCAAAACGGAGGTATACCTGCAATGGAAATTTAACCTGCAACGTAAGTTGCACTGCTTTTTTTCTGTAAATTCCACCCAATGACTGTATATAATCTGCGATGGACTGGCGACCTGTCCAGGGTGTACCCCTGCCTTTCGTCCGAAGTGAGCTGGGATAGGCTCCAGAAGACCCCCGTGACCCAGAACAGGACATAGCAGGTATAGATGATGGATGGATGGATGGATGGATGGACTGTATATAATAATTTCCACCAGGCCAAGCGGCTAACAGAAAGTTACGTCACAGTTAGTGAGCTGAATAAATTTCTACTGAAGAAGAGAGCAGCGGTGAGGGTTGGTAACATCTTCAGTTGTCAGTAAAACATAATGGCAAATAATGTTTATTAACTCTTGGTTCGCACTATTAAAAATGTTTTTTAATTGTGATGTGTTATTAAAGAGTTTTTGCACATTCAAGGTTTGTAGTCTCACCACTGTAGACTTCATTTGTGAATAACGGGGCTTAAAGTAGAATTCAGTTTCTGCTTGAAGACAGCACTTTTATCTTTGCGTGCTAATCAATATTTATACCAGGGGTGCCCACACTTTTTCAGCTTGCAAGCTACTTACAAAATTATCAACTCACAAAGATCTACCTACCAAAAAAAATGCATTTGTAAATATATTAAGTGTTCTTTATGGTTCTTGTTTTTCTCTCTCTCTGAAAAAGGTTCAGAAAAAGAGACTACAATTTAGATATTTACATTTAACAACATGCTCGATGACATTAAAGATGATTATGAGTTTGAACATATTAAATTACTCTGAGCTTCTGTAGTTACTGTCGTCGTTTTGGTGCACGCATAGGTTGTGCATTTAATCTGAATTTTGTAAGCTTTGTCGTCAAAGTAGCTGATATTAGGATTAGAATATGGTTAAAGTACAAATTTAAAACATATATTTTTTGCGCTGAAAACGTTTTTAAAAATCCACATATTAGTCGTAGCCTAAACACTGTCACTGACATGGATTCAGAGGCACGTCACCAGCAACTGCTGCAGTCCGTGAAATTAATATTAATACAGCCTTTATTTACAGTCAGTGGTAGGGAGAATGGGATGGGAATGATAAAGAGACGTTCTGTCAACAGAGCTATGGCTGTATTTGTAAAATATTAAAATGTAAAAAGAAAAATTAGCCATGATTGCTGGGTCTATTTTTGGATCTAATAAAATGCTCCTAAAGGCCAGATTTAAATGCAGTAACATTGCTATAAGCAGCTCACTACATTTGAATGTGGTCTTTAAGGCTAGAAGGGAAACCTGTTAAGAAATGTAATTTTCTCTACAGATGAAATGAACGCCATCCTTCAAAAACATCTGGACTGTGATGTGTCTAACTTCACTGAGCTCAATAACAGCACCCTTTAATGTGTTAATGAAATTAGCCATGACACTGTTGACAAACTTCCTGGCTTATCTATCTTCCCTGGATTGGCACCAGCTGTCTGGCGCCTCTGCAGCAGAGCTGAGAACATCTACTCATTCCTGGATGACTGGTGTGAAGTCCATGTAGGTCCTCCATCATGTTGAATAGTTTCACTGAAGGAATGAGTCCCATATCATTCCCCCTGCAGTGGATGAGCAGTACATCAGAAGCTGGTCTTCCGTTCAGTGAGTGATGATAAAAATGGGAGAAGCCCGTTCTACCCGAGTCCACCAAACCAGCAGACCCGGGTTCCTGGCAGGCCATGGTGGTTTTCTATAGTCTCTGCTGCTCTGCTGATCACCCACACAATCACTGAGAGGAAAATAAATGGAAATAAATAAAAACAAAAGCACTGAAGTGTGCTTTGGATAATTTTGTGTTCTTTAAAAGCTAAAAAAACAACAACAAACAAACAAAAAAAAAACCTGACAATCCTACTGACAATACTTAAAACTGTCCAATGACTGTCTATAACAATGGCTGAGACTTACAGTTTTGAGTTTGTGGATTATAAACTGGCATGGATCCAGAGGTTTCTGCCATGGTAATAAAGTACTGAAATACAAAAGGACCATATACTACACTTGCAGTAAAAAGTCTTTAAACATAAGATTGTGTTTTTTGTTTTTTTATCACATTTTTAATTCTGTACAAGTCCTACTTGTGCTAGACCACAGATATTCACATAAAATACATTGCTATGAAAAATAATAAAGTTCTCTCTCATTTTATCATTTTTCACAGCAATATATTTTACATGAATATTTATAATCTTTGAGGATGAAACATGAGATAAAAATAGCCAAAGAAAGTGAAAGGTTATCAATTTGCCCATTTAGGAAAATAATTGTTAATTGTTCACCTGTTTGGTTTTAACTGAAATTTCCAAAAGAAAACTTTGGAAGATGATTAATTCATAATTTTCTGATGTTCCATTTCAGTGCCTCCTACAGTCTTCAGTCTATGAGCAGCATTAAGTTTACAGAATTGTTAAAAGTATAATCAAGCTACATTAAAATAAACTAAAAAGTCAGAGATTTGTCAAAAAGATCGTTTGCCATTAATTTGTTCCTTCAGAAAATTGTGGATGGTCATGTTCTTAATGTTGTGACCATGTTATAATCTTAAAACATCTAAGAACTACCTGCTGCTGCATATTACCACAAACATACACTTGCAGAATTACAATTAAGTCTCTAATATGGTCAGTCTTACAATACTTTCCAATATAAAATTAACTTACTTAATTTTTTTTTTTTTTTCAGAATGAGGAGGTTTGATGTTTAGCGGCTGGATGGGCTACGAGCTAAACGGGTAGCTTGAGGCTGTGAGCTGAGGCGGCTAAGGGCGTGTTCAGACACGTTTGCCCGCCTTGGTCCCGCCCATTTTCCCTTTTTTGGAACGACCGGGGGTTAATTGGAGTCTGCTGAGGCGAGATGGCGATGCCCGTGGCAGAAAATTTCGGGCTTCAAAGGGGCTCTGTAGAACCAATCGTCCAGTTATTATATACAGTCATTTGGTGGAAATTACAGAAAGAAAAGCAATGCAACTTTTGTTGCAGGTATACTTCCGTTTTGAGTTAATTGTTTAGTGTTGTGAGTTAATTTTTTTTCGTGTTGTGAAGAATTGTAGTGTGTTGTATTGCAAATTTAAAGTGTTGTGTTGTGACTTTTCTGGGCCACCGTATATTAGTATCACAATGCCAATGAAAAGGTGTGCAGCTTCAATAGCTGGAAATGACTCATGTACTCCGATCCATGAGTGATTATACATTAAAGCCTACTGAAGGAGCTCTTGTGATAAGAAACACAAGAAGTGGAGGTCAGAGCATAAAACACTGAATTAGTTGCCTTTGTTTGCTGCACCAGCCATCACTGCAGCTCCTGTTCCTTTTACTGTATACAAATTGTAGGGAACCAAATGCCTCTACACACCGATCCCAGTAACTGCCTCACACCACATGGGTGGAGGGAGTGGGTTTGTAGGAGTTGATAAATTTATTCACATCAATTTGAAATGGAGGGGAAGCTGCACTGATTACTGCTGCTTTAATGACACTTCTCTTGGCACCCACATAGACTGACTTGGCTACTTTCATACAGATCTGTGCTGAGATCCAGGAGCAACGTCCATTCAGACATCATCAGTGAGGAGACTTTGCTCTCTAAACCACTTGGGAATAAAGCCCAACTGGACACATCAGTGCTGGTTGATTCCTGCCATCCCTGGTATTTGGGATTAGATTTTAGACTTTAGACTTTTTTTTCTTTTTTAATTGCATCGATGTCAAACAAAAAAAAAAGTTTTTCCTTGATATTTTTTGGATGTGAAGCCAAAAATGATGTACCAAACAAAGGTAAATGAGTTAATTAGGAGTAACTATTTGTGGATTAGTGATGGAAGCTTAGGAACCGTTTACAAATAAAGCACAACTAATCTTTTAGTTTTTGTTAAATCACAGTGGGAGATATCAAAAAAAAAAAAAAAACACAGCAGTGAGTTTGAAGGCTGTGAAGGGTGAACATTAAAGATGATATTATAGTCACTTTAATGAAGGTGCTATGACCCTGGAAGGCCAGTTAAACAGCAACAAGAAATTTCATTTAAATCCTTTATTCTTGACATCTTTTACTGGGACCTGGAGTAATACCATTAAAGTGAAACCTGTACCTTAATGGTGTAATTTTAAATCATTATTTTTTCTTAAATTAACAAACTCCTAGAGGGAAAAAGAAAAAAATGGAAAAATGGTGTTTGAATAGATGTTAGGGCAGCTCCATGGCGTGATTTGTTTGAAATGTCAGGTTGCAGAATGCTATTTAAATATAGAAACAGAAGCAGTGTACCATAAAATTGTTCAGGCGAGATAACACATCAGTCTGTGGTCTTTTCCAGGCATCTAATGGTGTAAAGTATACAGATTATTTCCATCTTTGTTTAATTTTGGGAAATCCTCAAACAGGAATGACATTTTGTGCCAGTGACCAAATTGTAATCTCGATGAACTGGATTTAAAATCCTCAACAAAACGTATGGCCTGTTAGGGTAAATTTGAGGGTATCTTAATGATTAACATACTCCATGCTTTTTGGAACCAAAATTGCAGGTTTAATGCTTGCTCTGAGTTTACTTAACCAGGTAAGTAATAAAACCTATTTTCTGGAATACCTCCGTGGTATTGCAGAGTTAAAGGTAAAGGTAAACTTTAGTGTCCTGCCTGGTGGGACATTTTTCTTGGGCTAACCACCCATGCTGCAGCCATTAAAATAAATGAATGAATAAATAATTAAGTCAGAAAAACATGCCCTACTGCTTAAAGCATTGGTTGTTTCCAGGTTCTGCCTTTTGCTATTAAAGATAAAAACTTATTTGGTGTTTGCGAGCAAAAAGCGGTGTGTGTGCATATACAGTGGGAAAGTCAGATCTAATGACTGAATAGACATTTAGGTACACATTTTAATGCCAGGTGTGAACGCAGACCACTTGTCATCAGATTTCTGAAGACAGAGATTTATTTAAGGTTTTAATGGGAGTGACTGGTAATGCTTGTCTACATCTTTTCTTAGGGTGAGGCATTTTAGTAGTATAACAAAAGCTGTTGGAATAAAATGTGGAAATGCATTCACTCTGGTTGACAGAACAAGCACTGACATGCACTGACATGCATACAAGTGCTGTATAGAAGGGTAGCGAGAGCAACTGAACCTTGCTGCTTTCTAAATGTGCAGATATGGCTTTGGAGCTACATTTATTCACAATATCTAAACAACAGCTGTATTTCTTATGTTATAATGTATCAAACTGTTATTCATAGCGCCAACTCAAGC
>JBAMYA010104809.1:0-19982 GCA_037176975.1 Arrhamphus sclerolepis | reverse complement strand
TATATATATATAAAAGTGTGTATAAGTATATGTGTATATTGTATAAGTTATTTTCTAAATTCACCCTTTTAGTAATTTTGGGAGATGAAAGCCACCAAAACAAGAAAAAAAGACGGTTTAGTCTATATTTGCGATCAGGCATCGTGTTGGTGTCCTAGCCCGTGGAGCCGTGACTGGTAAACCCCGTCGCTGCCTGAGAATGCCCTCTTCTGCAGACCCGCCACCCAGAGTGACGCGACGGTAAAAGAGCTCCGCTTTTTTCTGCGTATTTTTGGCAAAAATAACTCTTCAAACTTCTGTTTCTCACCTGAACTGTAATCTCAACGCTGCTCTCTGTCCTCTCCACCAGCTGACTTGTCGGCAGGATGCAGATTTTCGTGAAAACCCTCACGGGGAAGACCATCACCCTCGAGGTGGGTGACTGATTTAACACGTTTTAATGTTATTTAGGACATTTTAAAAATGTTCTTAATGTTATTTCAAGATGGAGATGTTCTTAAAAATGCCGACCATTAAACATCGCAATAGCCTTCACGTGTGTTTTAGGTGAGTATGAAGGACTTTAACGTCCTCTTTAAGCTCTAACCCGGAGCTAAGCGGCTAGGCTAAACTGCACCATAAACACGTGTGACGGAAATGAATTCGTTTTACCGAAAAGGACCGAACTGAGCAGAGCCGAACTGGACATATCAGAACCGGACTCTCCCAGGCCCGGTTCCACCAGAATCGAGACATGTCAGCTTCTGATGCGTTTTACCTTATGACAGATTAGACTTTAAAACTTGGAATTATGATTTATTCTTCTTTCAACAGGTCGAACCTTCAGATACGATCGAAAATGTTAAGGCCAAGATTCAGGATAAAGAAGGTGAGTGGACTGGACCAGAACACCTCCAGACCTGTAATTATTAGATTCAGGACAAAACTGACTTGATCAGAACCAGACCTGGGTTCTGTTTCAGAAAGTGAAGTTTCTGAACAATAAGAGGGTTCAGTTGATCTGGTTTAACTCGTACTGTGTGTTACCATAGTAACTGACTCTGAACTGTAGCAGTTATGTACCATCTTGTTGTGTTTTAAGCAGTAGGTGGAATCACATCTTTCTGGCACACATGCCGTTTGTTCAGCCTGGTAACAAAGATTCAACATACATGTCAGCCTTGTGATGCTCTCACATGCGAGCATACACATGTACTAAACTGAAAATGTAAAATGCAAAGTAATTAGCATGACAGGGCTCCCAAATGCGTGCACCCACAGCAAGGTCCGAGTGTGGCTGCTCGGGGGGTGCAGGAAAGGACCACAGGGGCATTGTTTAATGACTAGGAAAGGACAATTAGCTGTCAGTCGTATCTGTGTGGTGATGGCAGGTGAGATCCTCACATATTTAAATCTGTTACATATACAGTCTTTATTTCTTCCATTCATCACACAGTCATCAAATATTCAACATGATTTAAAATATGAATTTTGTAAGATATAACTATTAGTATCTTCCCAATTCTGTGAACAAAGAAATGTCCCATTAGGATTCAGCAGTGAGACTGGAGGTATTGATCATCTATAGCGTCATCTAAACTCCTTGAATGATTTTTATATTTAACATTCTTCCTAAATGTTTTAAACAGACATGGGAATTTTCTGCGAAATTGTGGATTTCTGTGGAATTTTGTTGGTCAGCGGCCGTGCTGCTGACCAACAAAAACGCGTCAGTTAATACATAATTTGCGTCAGTTTCTACCACCCACTTGCGGGTGTGCCTACAGTGAGTGTGCGCCCTTCCTGCTTACCTGGATCTCAGGTTGTTAGCGGAGGGGCGGGGGTCGTCTGTCAGTATGAAAGTTTACAGCGCTGATCCTCTGCACTTCTGACCAATCACACATTTGTCGGATACTGCACGAGAATAAAAGTTCTGCCCAGATGATGTGGATAAGAAGCTGAGAGAACTCCCAAACCAGGTCTGCGAGAACAAAATGACGTCTTGCAGCCGCGAGAACGAGAACAAATTTCTTGGTTCTTTTGGAGTAGGTATCAGCCTTAAGCTGTGTGGACCCGACCAGAACTGTTGAGGACCAGATGATGGTGTCTGCAGTTGGATGTTTAGAGGAAATGAACTCAGCCGAGTTAAATTTTCTACTGGATGTTTAAAGATCAATGATCATGATCAGTTTTACAGAGCAGAAATGAACGAAAAAATGGTTCATTCATTTCCGTAGATGACACTGCTTTTAGATGTCTTCCTCTGAATAAATACTTATACTATCCGGGTTATTGATTATTCTGGTCCTGTTATTGGGGAATAATTAGTTTTAAAATATTTAGTCAGCTGAACAGGTTTAAAGTTTAAATCTGTTTGTCTTTTTTAGTCTAGTTTAATTTTAGTCTCCATTAATCTGATTATGTGAAGAGTAAAATACAGATTAGCAGAAAACATTAAAACTGTTAAATGTGAGCGTTTGGAGTTTCATCATCAGAGGTTTGTCTCCTGCAGGAATCCCTCCTGACCAGCAGAGGCTGATCTTCGCTGGGAAGCAGCTGGAGGATGGACGCACACTGTCCGACTACAACATCCAGAAGGTGAGCCGGACCTGGGTCTGGACCAGGACCAGGGGTAGATTGAGTCAGGGTTTAGCTGACATCAGCAGGTATTTATGGATTAGCTCTTATTTTTCTGTAATACATCCCCGTCAATCTAGAAATGCCAACGTATCCCTGGAGATGTGGACCGTTCAGACTGGTCAGTGCTGCTAAGCATTTCACCGCTAGTACAATAGGGGCTGTATCAATTTAATTTATTTATTTTTGGACTTCAACATCTGTGGTCATAGATTATTTACCCGACCTGCCACTCAGGTTAGAATGATGGAGCTGATCCACTGTAAGGGGGTGGGACGGGACTGGAAGGAAATAATCAGGGAGGGGTCTGTGATCTCTTCGTATCCATGGACACAAAGAACTTTAAATGAAGCTGATAATGAAACTATTGATTATTAAGGTTCTGTTTAGTCAGAATGTTGGCAGGTTTAACAACCTCCTGGTCCTGGTAGTGGTCCAGGTCCTGACCAGAGCGCTTGTTCTTCCACAGAAACAGGTGACAGGTAGTTCTAGAGTTCCTGCCTTGTAGCTGAAAGAGTTTGTGGTTTCTGATTCACCTTTTCAGGTGTTTGTAGTCGGGACCAGAGTCTAGACTACAAACACCTGTGCAGTCGCCTGACTGAGCGGTCTTTCTGCAGGAGTCCACGCTGCACCTGGTCCTGAGGCTGAGGGGCGGAGCTAAAAAGAGGAAGAAGAAGTCGTACACGACCCCAAAGAAGAACAAGCACAAGAGGAAGAAGGTCAAGCTGGCCGTGCTGAAGTACTACAAGGTACCAGCTTAACTTTATCAGTACTACAAGGTACCAGCTTAACTTTATCAGTACTACAAGGTACCAGCCTAACTTTATCAGTACTACAAGGTACCAGCTTAATGACCTTATTAATCATAAATTGCTATAACTGCAGTCACTGTGATCATTTAACCTTAAGAATAGTTGATGAGCTATAATAAAACTGCTGGTCTGCAGGTGGACGAGAACGGGAAAATCCACCGTCTGAGGCGCGAGTGTCCTGCTGATGAGTGTGGTGCCGGCGTGTTCATGGCGAGCCACTTCGACCGCCATTACTGCGGGAAGTGCTGCCTGACGTACTGCTTCAACAAACCTGAGGACAAGTAGACGAATAAAGATGGACACACGTTTCTGAAACTGAGTCTGCTCATGTTATTTACCTTTCTACAAGATCAGTCTTCTGGAGGAGACGGTTGTCAGGGACATCCCTCCACCCTGTAACCGAGGACAACGTCCTGGTCACGTCTCACATGTAGGCCACGTTTATCTGAATCACCTCAGGTTTAGGATTAGTCGGGTTTAAGGTGGGAGTTGGGTTAGAGTTAGTCAGGTTTAACATCAGAACGAAAATATTTTCGAACTTGAACATAAAAACGTATTGGAGGTGAATTGTGGTCCGGAATCAGCTGTTCTGTTGAAAATCCAGTTCAATATGTTAAAAGAATTAGTTTTCGTTTAGTGGAGGTCCATTATTCATTAACCTTTATTTAACCAAGTAGTTTCAAGCTGATTCATTCATTTATTTTCTACGTGATTCATTTATTTTAGTTCTCAGTTTTCTGAAGAACTTTAGAAATAAAAGGAAGGTTGGAAAAGGGCCTGTAGCAGGCTATATTTAGACATCTTTGAGTGGTGCGTGTCCTGTAGGAAGGGATGCTTCGACAAGATCCAGGATTACAGAACCATTATGGAAAAATGTCTTTTAAAAGGCTTAGAAGGAACAGGGTCCAATAAACATGTAGATGGTTCTGAATGAGAAACAGGTTAAATCAAACATCAATAGGAGAGAAGGAGTCTTGGTCAGAAACACTAGCTACAAATGATTCTGTCTCTGTCCTGTCTAATGTCCCCACAGAAGACAAATTTGGTTCCTTGATATTTACCATTTCTGTGAACTTTAGCAGTTAAATGAGGTGGAACACGTAACTATGGAGCTGTGCCTCTGATGTGCTTGGCAACAGAGCTGGAAGAAATTAGTGGTTATTCTGATTTTATCTGAGTTTGCTTTCCAAAGAACTATTTTCTACATCACCAAGCTTGATGGGATTCTTCTCAGTTTATACAGCACCACTTTCTTTCCAACTTTCTGCGTTATTCCAGGGAACAAACTTTCTAAGATTAACCAGCTTCCTTTTCAGCAACAGCAACA
Source organism: Arrhamphus sclerolepis (assembly GCA_037176975.1). NCBI lineage: Eukaryota > Metazoa > Chordata > Actinopteri > Beloniformes > Hemiramphidae > Arrhamphus > Arrhamphus sclerolepis. Next base: position 15,227 of record JBAMYA010104809.1, on the reverse strand, counting down.
GAATCCAGAGTTAAACGCAGGAACTCTGTAGAACCATCTAGAAGACGAACGATGCAGGGAGGATCCAGACCTTCAGAGGTGTCCACAGTAGCAAGAATAGAAGGGAAGTGATACGTTTTTGTTAATAATGCCATTGTTGATTCCTGAGTAGCTCATTAAGTTCTGCATTGAAAGTCACCGTTTTTATTTTTTCCCAAAATTGCACAAGACTGAATGTGAACATATTCAGCTCAAACACCTCGACAGGATATAGTGTAGAAAGAAAATGAAGCCTAAATAAGTTAAACTGATGCAGTAGGTAAAAAAAAAAAAAAGGAATGGTTTCATGTGGTTTGTAAACACCTTTTATAACAAAGATAATATCTCATGACCTGCTCTCATTCTCTTGGGTCACTAGGAAATAAAAACTTATGATACGCAGGTTCTGAAATATTTAAACAGTATAACACCTTTACCACCTGAACGTGTTAAATTACAGCTTAACGCTCCTTTTCATAAAGGATAATGTAAATAAAAGGGTTTTTATACTAACACATCGATGTTTATTTAACTGACTGTAAGCTTATACCTGATGTAACAACACGTGAGCGCTCCACACCAACGGTATGAATCCCCTTTCTGAGTGCACAAATGCTACATCACACAAAGTGGAAACCTGTCTCATCTGCGCCGCCTCAGGACCGGGTCAGATGAGACAACAGCAGCAGGAAGGCCTCTGAACAGTCGTGTTTTCTAAGACTAGACGCTCTCCAATGTTCTGGATCTCTTTCTACCTGCTGCTCCTCTGGGGCCAGCTGGGGTCGCTTTACAGGTAGAGTCTGAAATTTAAAAGACCATGAACATGTTTTAGGTGCGTGGGCGCTAATTACCTCAACATGTGATCAGTACATTATATATATTTAGATTTACGAGTCGCTGTGATTCTTGCTTGTATACGTTTTATGCGTTCTCATTCCAAACCCAGCTGACCGAGCCTGGTGCAGGAGATCTTTGTTCAACCAGGAGACTGGATGTCACCTCCTGATGAACCCCAAGGTCTCCTGAGATGTGTTGAGACTCAACAAAAATCAAAGTAATGAATCTATAGGAAATCACAACTAAAATAGCCAAAAGTAAATCTTGGTCAGTATTAAACTTGAGGTGCTAGATCCCAAAACTCAAATAATTGAATAAAGAAAATAATGGCAAATTAAGTAGCCCAACAGAAATGTGTCAAAAAATACTGAAATCATAGTCTAAATCTCCAAAACAAACTAACAAAAGAAATTTAAAATTTCTCTACTGTGAGACAAATAAATTCTTATTTTTACAACTCAACCCCTAAATGACTAAAGTAAGCCACTTCTAACATATAGAAGCTTAATTTAATTTAATTAGAAGTCACATGCAAGTTATCTGTTGTTGACACTCAAAAGTAAACAGTCACTCTCAGTCACGCATAGTAATAAAGGTTCACATAATAATCAATAATACATTTAACGATGTTTAATGATGCTGAGAGCATCTACGAAGTGAAGCAACACTTCTCCTTTCTCTTCCTAACCAGCTCTCAAATTCTCTCTATTTTACTACAATTAAGAGCTAAAGATACGACACTGCGTTAGTTCAGTCGTCCATCATGTCATCCACCCAGTTCTGTTTTTCTCCTTTTCTTTTCAGTCTTTGTTTCTACATGATCCAACTGCTTCCTGCTCAGGGAACTTCAAACCTTCTGTCCCTCATAAATGTAACTGTCTGAAAGTTTAACTGTGTTGCTCTCTGCGGGAGGCCAGTGCAGATGAGGTGCACACGTGCACTTCCTAAACCGACGAATAACGAAGCTCTCTTACGTAGCCTTCCTCCATGTCCTCCTCATACCGTCTCTGGCTCTGCGTGTCTTCTGCTGCTTGTTCTGGCATCACAGTGGGACTGTACCACAGACTGTGATCCACATACTTCCTCTGCTACTGCTGTGGTCCTCAGCCTGTCCCAGATGGCATCACTGTTGTCCATTTTCAGGCTGAACCTCGGGTCCATCACTGACACCTTCTCCAGGAAGGTCTGGATCTCTTCATCCTTAATTTCAGAAACCATGAAACATTTGTGTTCAAAAACCTGGGGACACTTGTAGTACTAAGTCGTGGTGCCTGGTAACGAGTGGAGAAATCAGTCCATATCTTCTCTTTTATAATTCTTGTGAAATCAGAGTCCATAATGGAATAGTGGCGCTCCAACTTCTTTAAGACGGGTAGAATCTGACCACTGGTTGGACTCTTCTCACTTGAGACTCATCTGGATGTGCAAAGCAACAGCTGGACAAGTTCCTCTGCCTTCTTCAAGTCATCGGACTGCAGTTTATCCATCAGTCTAACACGGCAAATAACTAGCGATAGACACAAGTCCTCTAGCAGTTAATAATCCACAGTTTTCTAATTAGACCATTTCAATCTTGTCCCTTACTTTTCCTTCTCAAACTGACTCCTTGTCCTTGGGTCCATGGCAGCAGCCTGAATGGCAGGGAACTGCTCCAAGAACCTCTCGATCATCAGAGAGAGAAATCCACTGTTTTTACATCAGTAATCTGTGCTGGTTCCAGTCTGAAAAACAAATTCAGATGTACATGAGCATAAGTATAAAAATGAACATACGGTCATAAAGCAGCATTATTTAGTTTGTTGTACGTCAGCATATGTTGAGTGCTTATCTGGTGAAAGTCATGCACAGACACTCAGGAGTTGCTGCTTCTTCATCGCCACGTTCATATTTCCTGCATTATCCACAGTTGCTGCCCAACCTTCTCACTTATGCCAAATTCCTGTTGTATGTCTTCAATGTCCTCATCCCCAACAGCACCTGTTTGGGATTCATACACTGCCTTGGTTCTCATGACTTTAGCTAAGATCTTTCCCTGCTTAGTAAGATGTACAGTGACCGTTACATAATAATGGTCCATCCATCTGCTGTGATGGCTTCACACCTCAGTTCAGAGTGCAAGTTTTCTGTTTTTACTCGGTACCAGGCAGGGATCAGGTGGTCCGTAAGAGCTTCCCTAGATGGGGGTTTGTAAGTGGGATTTAAGACTCTCGCCATCTCCCTAAAATCATCTGTAAATCAAATACTGCAGTGGTTAGGATAGAATCAATGACACGTAGCTTAAATAATTAAGTTACAAAAACAAAACAAAACATGCTTTGACATTACTTTTAATTAAGGGTTTACTGTAGATACACTGTTTGGGCTAAAATGGGCTTTAATAAACATCTTACATAGCAGCTGTAGCTTGTTTCATAGACCACCTACCAGAAATGGGTTTGTTCTACAGCAGAGAAAGGATGCAAGCCTTTCACCTCAGACTTGGTCACCGTCCAGCGACCTTCTTGCATCTTCTCCTCATCCCACTTCGCTCCCTGAGCTGCAGTCGTGATGAAGTTGAGACAATGTCAAGGGGCCTGCAGCCTGAGAGCTGTGATCATCCTCATCTAATATGCATGAGACCGGAATATATTTGTCTGTAACTCGACTTTATTAATTTAAAAAAAGAAACTGTGCATGCTGCAGTTACAAGGTGAAAGGGTGCTAATGCGGGATATTTAATGTGAACGTTATCGTCGTCTGGGGGGTACAGTGGAACTTGTTTGACCAGCGTGTGCCACGCTGGGTAGACTGGGTATTTGCACCCTTACACGCATTGTGTCCAGCAGAGTTGTCCCTTGGAGACAGACTTTCCATCGCTTCCTCCTCTCCGTGACGCTGCCTCGTGGGTTGAAGGTCCAAGTCATCACAGAGACTGATGTAAATGTACAGCGCCGCAAAATTCCAGGAAAACCGGAAAACATCGTGCAGGCGGGGAAATGAGTCGTTTGGTCAGTCGGAACCGGTTCTTGATTCCCACGCCAAGAGACGAGTGTCCAAGCAGAGCAGGAATTTTCTTCTTGAACTTAATGACAGAGCTGTCAGAAAGTCTACTGGAACAGATGTTTTTATCGCATCTGACATCACTGTGATGGCAAACTGGAAGGAGATATTAGAATGGTCACATAGAACTGGGTTTTGGGGGAAGATTAAATATTTGACTTCAATTCCATTCCGTGCTCAAAATACAAAATAAACATCAGCAGCTTTCACTTCCTAACTGTCCAGATCCATCTTCCTCTGTTCTCTGATTTAATTAAAAAAAAAAAATCATCATGATATCAGTTAGACTGTCTCCCAACTATTCTTGTCCATGTCACCGCTTCCTCCTTCGTTCCCACCATCATTCACATAATCATCTCTTCTCTTCTTACTGGAATCGTTCCTTCATCTCTCAAAAACAGCTGTATTCATTCCCAAACTGAAACCTGCTGCAGATAACCACAATCATTTCAGAACCATCTCTAATCTTTCATTTATTTCCTAAATTCTTGAAAAAGTTCTCATCTCTCCTGCAATAATCTTTATGAACATTTCCAGGTTGGTTTCAATCTTCATACAAAACAGCACTAATTGAACTGACGAGGTTCTGCAGCTGATTCTGCTCTTCCATCATCCTCATCCTGATCCTTCTGACTGCAACCTCAGGTTTTCTTCCAGAATCTTCATGTTCTGCTCTTCCCTCATCATGTCTTCCACTTTAACCAAGTTGTCAGACCTGTTTGGAGAAAAGCAGCCCCATAGCATGATGCTTCCACCTCCATGTTTCACAGTAGGGACCGTGCTCTTTAGCTCTGTCCTTCTTTGACCAGATGAAAGCCACATCCATGTGCCCCAAAAGCTGTTTTAGTTTCATCTGACCAGAAGATTTAATCTATTTCTCAGTTTTTCTTTGCAAAGGTCAGATGAGCTTTTCCATGTTTTGGTTGAAGCAGGGGGGTCCTTCTTGGTCCACGTCCATAGAGACCGTTTTGGTTCAGAATCTGTTGTAGTGTCTGCCTTGATATAGTCGCACCACTTTCACTCAGTTCCTTCAGGACAGCCTTGTTAGTAGTCCTTAGATTGCTTTCTACATCTCGCTTGATCGTTCTGGGTAGCCGAGGTGACACTAGTGACTTCCAACCGTGTCCTTTGAGGGTTTTCACTGTGTTAAACTTCTGGTACTTCTGGAAGATACTTTGCACTGTTGACACTGGCATCTGAAACCTGTTTTTTTCTTCCTCTTTGTAATTTACAATGTGTACAATTCTCTTCAGTTCTCATTGAGTTCTTTGGTCTTTTCCACGGCAGGTTTTGCACTGACCTGAAAATGACTGAAATGTCAGAAGAAAATAGACTTTTATAGTCAGGAAACTGGTCAAAGAAACCATTCTCTTTCAGTGTTTGAGAGCATCAAACACTGAAAGAGAATGGTTTGTTGAACATATGGCTATTTGTCCTGGTATTACTGGGGTATGTAATTTTTGACATAGCAATTTTTTTTTTGCTAAAGTTTAAACAAACACCTTTAAAAATGTAACTTCACTTAAATGAACTGGATATGGTTCCATACTTTCTTGCATTTCCCTATTTTATATTAAATCTGAGGTGAAATAACAATCTATGAATGAGAGAATTAAGAAATTCCTTGAATCTGACAGGAAATTAATAATTTGGGGCTTGACTGTCCCTGTCCCTCACTGAACCAAACATATCCAGACTGTATCCGATGATGCTACCAGCCTTACGGATCAGTTTGTTGATATCCTGCTGGCGTCCCTGGAACTGGTGCTCACCACAGATGGATCTGGACCTGGTCCCAGTCCTCTTCCTCCTGCAGTCCACCACCATCCCCTTTGTCTTGCTGATGTTCAAGGAGAGGTGATTCCTGTCAGACCACACCAGCGTCCTGATTATCCCCGATACACCACATGACTGCAGTGTCATCAGAGAACTTCTGCAGGTGGAACAACTCAGTATTGGACTGGAAGTCTGAGGTGGACAGAAGAGAGAGAGAGGACTGCCCCCTGAGGTGCTCCTGAGCTGCTGACCACCACATCAGACAGGGTGATCCCCAGTCGCACAAACTGAGGCCTGTCTGACAGATAATCAGTGACCAGGAGACAGTGGAGACACTGACAGCCGTCCTGAGCAGCTTGTCCGTCATCAGAAGAGGCTGGAATGTGTTAAAGGACCTAGAGACATCAAAGAACATGGTCAGCAAACTGCAGAGGGTCCAGAGCAGGTCTCACCTATGGACCCAGCCAGGCCAGGACCAGTCTCTTGGGACCTTCATGATGTGTGATGTCAGGGCAACTGGTATGAAGTTGTTGGAGTGGACTTCTTTGGTACCAGAACCTGGGAGGATCTCTTGTACAACACCGGTACCTTCTCCTGCAACAGGCTCAGGTTGAAGATGTGCTGCAGGGAGGAGCAAGACTTCAGGCCCCGAGAATGGATGGCATCAGGACCTGCAGGACTTCAGGATCTGGGAACAGATGACATGAGGACCCTGCAGAACTCTCCAGTTGTGTCAGCCTGGTGGGTGTGGGTGCACACACACCAGTGTGGTAGAGGCTCCAATTGTTGGGGCTCAACAAAGAGGAGGGGCTTGGAGATGTCCCAATGATTCCTTCAGTCTGAGATAGGGGATCAGGAGTTTTCCATTTCACAAAGCAAGGTAACTGAACTCTGAGCCAGAGGGTTCAGTTAAACTGATTTCACAAAGAGGTAACTGATACTCTGAGTCTGTTACCATGGCAATCGACTCCCTGAAGTAAACCTGGTCTGTGTCGCCGTGGTAACTGACTCTCTGAACTAAACCCGGTCTCTGTTACACTAACTGACTCTAAACTAAACCTGGTCTCTGTCGCCATTGGTAACTGACTCTCTGAACTAAACCTGGTCTCTGTCACCATGGTAACTGACTCTCTGAACTAAACCTGCTCTCCATCGCCATGGTAACTGACTCTGAACTAAACCTGGTCTCTGTTGCCATGGTAACTGACTCTCTGAACTAAACTTGGTCTCTGTTACCATGATAACTTACTCTCTAAACTAAACCTAGTTTCAGTTACAATGTTAACTGACTGAACTAAACCTGGTCTGTTACTATGGTAACTGACTCTTTGAACTAAACCTGGTCAGCAGCAGGTCTACTTCACCATACCGGAGTTACTTGCTGTCTCCTCTCCTTGATGAAGCTGAAACAGGTTTAATTTAATCAGAAAATAGATCATATAAAGATTATTTTGAGGATGTCTGAATGATGACTTATCGCATTTACGTCAGTAAAGTTTGTTGATGATCTGAATAGATAGTTAAACAGCTCAATGCAGTCAAACCAGCCAAATAAAATCTTTGATTCAACAAAGAAGAGTAGGAGGATCTCTGATACTGTTTACTGGCGTTGCCATGGTGATTCATGGTATCAGAACTCCATTGATGATGGATTTTATAGCCACTAATGGCCCTTTTCAACTAGTACCTACTCAGCTATGCTCGACTCTACTCTGTTTTAAGGGTTTTCCACTAGGTCATAGTACCGGCTTGTACCTCCTTTTTTTGCACTTACGTGGCTGGGGTTCTAACTGAGCTGAGTCGGGCTAAAAGTGCAACGTCACCAGGATGCAGGTCACTGATTGGCCAGAGTGACATCACTGATGAGTCATAAAAGTGACTCCCTCCCACTCGCCATATTTAAAAATCGGCAACAGTGACTGTGTTTTACTTTACCTTTACAACTTTATTTTTATGACTAAACTTTGACACGGCGAAAAATGACAAGCAAGCAAGACGAGCAAACTCAGTTAAACGAGGACGTCCACGACTCAGAGTCAACATACTCAGACCCAGAACCATTTATGAACCCTGAGGGCCCACCCCTCGAAACCGAGGCACCAGTCGAACTAAATCGTGCCGAGTCCGCCTCGCTTCTCTCCCCACTCTGGTGTGAACAGTCTGTCGATGAATGAGGTCTCCACATCGTTTAACTTCTGACATTTGGAGAGAAGGGGGAGAGGCCATTCTCTCTCTCCGAGCGAGTGAGGCAGTAAGTGCATTACGCACAGATCATAAATAAATAAGAGCATTATAGTTTGTTTAGACTGAATCGCTGAACCGCTGGCAAAACAAACACACATAAACACACTCTCAGGGAGTGCACACTCCAGGCTGGTGCGCACCCAACGGCTGGTGACGGACAGAGGACGTGCACGTGCATGTCCTCTGACCGTCACCAGCCATCGGGCCTGGCGGTGTCAGCGAACATTAAAGGTGGAGCACTGACTTTCTTTAAATATGAAGGTTTTTTTTTTTTCTTCCTGCTGCTCCTTCAACACAGATAAAGATAAAACTCAGCCAGAGCCGTGCACACTCCCAGCCGTGCACATCCTTGACTGACGCCACTGGTCTCTACAGGATGGAGACATCTCAATATTTCATTGGCTTCAGAGTAGAAACACGTTTCCTGTTCTCCATCTGGAATATTCCTTAGAATAATTATCTCCACGACAACAACAATTCACCCAACAGTTTTATTCTGCAGCGTCACGTTCAGTCATCGAACACTAACTCCATCGTCATTTAATCTTTTTTTGTTATCATTATAAAAGCAGACCTTTGACCTCTGCATCATTGGTTCTTTATTTTCTGCTCTTTTATAAGATTTTAGCAACAATAGCTCAGCTGTTTCATACTGAACATTGGTCTCAACACCCCTGCAGGCTGCAGTTCCTCTATTGACCACTAGAAGCTGCAGTTCCTTTACTGACCACTAGAGGCTGAAGTCTCTCTTAACGAATACTAGAGGCTTTCAGTGGTCAGTAGAGGTCTCCAGTTTTCGTCTCCATGGATAAACAGCTGTACATACGGTGAATTGTTTTTTTTCCACGTAAGGTAAAATTATATAAAACAAATCTATTCAGAATTTTTAAAAAATCTTTTGATTGGCAGCAGGGATAGCCCATAGCTAGAACCTTTCCCAGTCAGTTCTTTAGTGTTAAGACTATCCTAACTTCTACCACAACTAATAACAGGTACCTGTAACACACCTGGAAAATAAAATGTGAGCAAACTCTCATGTCACGTATTTAAAAAGTAGATAAATACCAAAAAATGGCCAGCTTTCTACAGACACTGATCACTGTTTTCATTTACTAAACAAGCTGATATTGTTCCTTGCTCTAGTATGGATTTGGTTTGGCAGGAAGTAGAAATGAAAAAGAAAACAGAGAAAGTTAATTTCAAACAATGAAAACACGCTGTTGTTAAAACGCTCCATCCGTCCATGAATGACGTCAGCTGAACCGAAGAGATCCAGATGTTTATCAGCTGACCTGACTGGATTCATGAGATCAGCAGGTGGCGCTGTAGGCCTGATACACATGTCCATAACAGCCAGAAACGGATTTGGGAGGACAAGGACACAAAACCAGAGAAATGGGGATTTCAGGACAGTTTTTTTCTCTTTTTTCTTTTCTTTCCATTCAAACCTGCATCAACTTTATCAACAGACACAAACCTGATCCAGCAGAATGGAAACCAAATCCAGGACTTTTATTTTGGTCTAATTCTGTGCTTTAGAAACAGTCTACTGAGACTTGCTGTCAGTCATCCCATGAGTCGATGACTGATGGCAGTAGACAAGCCAGACTTTAGCGCTTCTGTAGTCCTCTACTTCTGGTTCCAGGTGCTCTAGTCTAGGTTTTAGTTCCTCTAGTCCTGGTTTCAAGTCCTCTAGTATATGGAGCAGAACCTCTGAAGAACGTTTCCATAGCCTGGTTGGATCAATGACACCATGAAATAAAGAAAGTCCAACCTGCTGCTAAATATAAAAAATATAAAAGTTACCTTTGTTTCTGCTGTAAAGTTGAACATTTTATTATGGAGGCCAGTGTTGTGTAGAGGAACTGCAGCCTCCTCCTGTGGTCGGTAGAGGAAGTTCCTGGAGTGTTTCAGGGATCAAGATGAGGCTGATCTTGTGGATCAGGTGTTTCAGGTGTGTCTCAGGTATGCCAGGTGTTCCTACCTGACCAGTGGTTTCTTGTCTCCACAGCCGCCAGCAGCAGTTGGCTTCAGGAACACGTGGCTGACCTGAGTAGAAGGTAAGACCATCATCATCCTCTCCTGTCCTTCATCAGTAGGTCTCAGATCATCTTTTGCTGACTCATCCTGCACCTGTATATCCAGGTGTCTGTGTTTACAGACACATATGGACTTCCTCTGAGGTCAGAGGACACCGGGTTTTGGGTCAGGGAGGGCGGGGCCCGCGGGATGGCTGCAGGCAAACTGATTGGCTGATTGATGGAGCCTCTCAGAAACAGCTGGAAGGTCATTGATCAGAGTACAGTGATCAGCTCTGAGGGCCAGGTGTTCTCCATCAGGTAAAACGACACCTGATCTCAGAAGGCTGGACGCTCACCATCGCAGATGTTTCTGATCAAAGCACCTTTTTTCTATTTATGAGCTGATTTCTTATTTCTGACCTTAAATTTAAGGGTTTATCTGCTGCTCCTTCAGATGATGATGAACACAATCAGAAGAGGTGACGTTAGAAACAGGAGAGTTAAGTTTATATAATCTTTACAAACAAAAGTTTTGACATTCAGGTTTGTAAAGTCTGAATTTTTAGGTTTAAGGTTACTAAATTCAGAATTTCTGAGTTTCAGCATTATAAAAACAGAACTTTACTTAACAGTCTGAAATTTTCCCTTTGTAAAGGGAAATCTTTAAGTTTGACTTTGAAGTAATGAGTTCAAGATTAATGAATTTCTAATTCTAAGTTTATTCTTAATCAAGTCAGATATTTTGAGCATAAAGTTAATTAAGTTACTTCTGCTTTCTCTGAGTTTGAGTTTAATGAAGTCACAGTTTCTGAGTTTAAGGTTATTAAAGTCAGAATTTTACCTCATGAAGACAGACATTCTAAGTTTATGAAGTCTAACTTTAATAAAGTTAGATATTTCGTGCTTAAAGTTAGTTAAGTCAGACTTTCTCAGAGTTTAAGGTTAATATGATGTCAGAATTCTGGCTTCCAGGTTTAATAAAGTCAGAGTTTCCAGTTTGCCACAGTTGTGTGTTCCCTACAGACGGTTCAGCGGTTAAAACATGGCAGCAGACAGTTTCAGAGTAAATCAGGTCATGAAGACGCCGCTGATGATGTCAGGAGCTGAATAATGGAGGCACTGCTGGGACGGCAGCCGTGATGATGTCACACAGAGGCCAAGTCAGAACAGATGCTGCCGTATTCTGCTCTTTTGGACTTTTGAAGTTTCAGAATTAACTTCAGTTGAGTTCACCTGTCAGCTGTCATTTCTAGAGAACAAACAGTTGATTGGACATGTGGGGTTAGCCCCGCCCACCTTAGACACAGAGACATCCTCCAGCTGTCTCTGTTGTCATCTGACTGGCAAGAATGCATCTGATTGGTTCAGGGGGTAACCAGTAACAGCAAGTGAGCGGGGACTAGAGAGAGTCACAGTGCTCACTGAAGCACAGAGTAATTAAAAGATTCACTGTTTATGAAAGGTGATCAGAGTTTGTTTTATTTTGGTTTTAATTATTAATAATGCTGAATGATCCAGCTGGTAAAAGCGCCGTTGGTTTAAACATTTAGTTTCAAAACAGAATAAGTTCCTACCTGGAGCAGTTCTCGTCAGGCAGTTCTACATAAAGCAGTTCTTGTAAGGCGGTTCTCATAAGACGGATCTATGTAAGGCAGTACTCGTGAGGCAGTTCTCGTAACGTGGTTCTGGTGAAGCGGTTCTCATGAAGCAACTCTAGTGAGACGGTTCTCGTAAGATGGTTCTTGTAAAGAGGTCCTCACACCATGGAGCGCTTTTCATGAAACGGCTTTTGTGAGGCGGTTCTCTGTTAACCGGTTCTCCTAAAACAGTTCTCTTCAAGCGGTTCTCGTAAACGATTCTCATGAGGCGGCTCTTGTAAAGCGGTTCTTGTAAAGTAGTTCTCGTAAAGCGGTTGTGGTGAGGTCGTTCTCATGAGGCGGTTCTCATAAAGCAGTTCTTGTTAAGCAGTTCTCGTGAAGTGCTTCTTAAAGCGGTTCTAGTAAAACGTTAACTTAAAGCGTTTCTCGTAAGGTGGTTCTCTTGAAGCAGTTCTCGTGAAGCGGCTCTTGTGAAGCAGTTCTCTGTAAAGTGGTTCATCATGAAGCGATCCTCGTAAAACGATTCTCTTAAAGTGGTTCTTGTAAAGTAGTTCTCGTAAGGGGGTTCTCATGAAACAGTTCCAGTGAAGCGCTTCACGAGAACATGTTCTTAAATTTGATTTTCCAAGAAATATTATTGATTTTAGTACAAAACCTCAAGTTTATGGTGAATGTTGCCATTTTTGTGAAATATGAGATTTTATAACAAAGAATAATTTCTTTACAAAATAAAAGATTCACTGTTTTAAAATTGAAGTTCACACAATACCGCACATGAACACACATCCACACACAAGAACACAGAAGAACACACTTGAACAAACACACACACAAACATGTATGCACACACAAAGGAACACACAATCACACAAGGTTTTATGTCAATTATATCAGTGCATCAGCAGGGATTAAAGGATCGTGGGATTGTCAGGCTTATCCTCAGTTCTCTCTCTCCTGCTTTTCTTCTTTCATTTGTTTGCTCTTTCTTTTCTTTCACTCTCGTTCATCCCACTTTTATTTTATTATATTTTCTTTCCATGATCTCTTTTCTCCACCCTGGTTTGCCATCTAACGCTTCACAAACTTCCAGCATGAATGAGATTGTTTTTTTTCCAAAATTTTGCTAAAAATGTCAAAAACAGTAGAGGCTACAGTTCCTCTAGCAACCAATAGAGGCTGCGGTTCTTCTACCGACCACTAGAGGCTGCGGTTCCTCTACCAACCACTAGAGGTTGCATTTCCTCTACTGACAACTAGAGGCTGTGGTTCCTCTCATGATCACTAGAGGCTGCAGTTCCTCGACCGACCACTAGGCTCCAACAGCGAGTCGGTCTCTGATCTCTATGTTAAAATATATAAACTTTAGAGCAGAATTAAATGTATTTCCAGTGTGGAACTTCATCTAGATAACCACTTGGACATCTCTCAGCCCCGTACCAGAATGAATGTCAGTTTTATCTTTTTAAGGAGTTGTGTTTCCAGTCTTTCCAGTATTTCATTGTTATATTACATAAAAAGTGCTTCAGTGATGTGACATGAAGCAGGACGTCCAGACAATATAAAACTGCTAATTATGTCTTGTATATTTTAAATCCGTCTTCCCAAAGGGCATCTTTCCCACACTTACACACATACACATTTACGTGCACGCACGTACATGCACAGAGAGGTCTGAGGCTTCTGGTGGAAAGTCCAGCAGAGCAGCAGCTTTATATAACCTAGTTGGCCCCTAGACACAGTTAGGGTTAAACAGGGACAGTAACACACTGACACACACTCACACACATTCACACACTGCCACACACACTCAGGGAGTACAAAGCAGCAGCACAGTCAGAAACTAGGCTGGGACGTCCTGTTCACTTCTGCCCTCTCAGCCAATCACAGTTCAGTTCTGTTGCGCAACTCTTCAGGCTGTCGCCCCGAGTAACCTGCACCAGCGGAGCTGCTGACTGTAGCACTCATGCACGGGCGTGTGCGTGCGTGTGCGCAGCGTCGGGAACGGGATGTAATATTCATCAGAGCAGTCAGCGGCAGCCTGCTTTCCTCCCTGTTGGGGTTACCATGGCAACCCACATTCACACCGCTTTTCATTCTCTAACGGCACGTTTAGATTACTTTTTTTTTTTTGTAAATATGTCAGACAAAATTTTAAAATGCTAATATCACAACATTTACATAAGATTCCAGACTACAGTCGTGCAAAAGTTTGGACCCCTTTCTATAATCTGTTTCTGTTAAAAAGAAGTATTGAACATAAAGAAGAAACTAAATCATTAGAGACAATGATGATGAAGAGGTTAATGATGATGATGATGAAGATGCAGTGACACTGCGTGTAGATCCTGAAACAGTTTCATATGATGCAGTTCTGTCGAGGCTCATCAAGGTGGCGTCGTTGTTGATTTTTTTTTATGTTTAATGCTCTTCTCCAGGATCAGAGAGACCACATCACCTCAGACTGGTCTGGGTTTACCTTTAGGTCCTGGTCTGGGTTGAACTCTAGGTCCTGGTCTGGGTTGACCTCTAGGTCCTGGTCTGGCTTGACCTCCAGATCCTGTTCTTGGTTTACCTCAAAGTCCTGGTCTGGGAAGACCTCCAGGTCTTGGTCTTCTGTTATTAGAGATATAAATCCATGAAGAAGCCTGGACCAGGACAGTTGTTTGGAAACGTTTCCATAGAAACAGGACTGAGGTTCACTGAACTACATCTGAGTAAACCAGCATGCTAGACCTGAACTCTGTTTTCAGCTTTGTGGTCTCCTGTTCCAGACTTTCTCTGAGTTGGTGCTTCGGAGGCGTTTTCTCCACAAAAACATCTGCAAAAAATCTTTACGTCGACAGAATTTAAGAGACTGAACGCTCTGACGCAGGATATCGATTTCCTGATGCAAATATCAGGTTTCCAGAAGACATCTGAAACAACCAAACCAGATGACCTCCAAAGCAGCTAACGCTGGAAAAATATGTGAACCCCTGGAATTAGACCAGAGGTGTCCAACTGTTTCATCATTGCCATGGTTACCATTAAAAGCCCAAGCCATCACCATGGTTATCGTTAAAGAGACAATTATTCTTTACTTTCTCAACCAGGTGTGTTGTTAGATTTCCTGGTAGTTCCTGGACTCATAAAAAACAATTAAAAAATAAGTAATTTTTGTTATAAAATTCTTGTAAAATCAAAAATTTTAAAAATATGATGACTCTTCGTTTTAAGGCTAATTTTCCTCATGAAATTGTAAGTTTTTCCAAGATCAAGACTTTTTATCGTACAATCAAAAACGTTACAAAATTGCAGCTTTTTAGCTTAAAATTACATTTTTTTATTGGAAAATATCAACTTTTTAAAAACATTTTCACATAAAATTTACAGCAGTCATGAAATGACAACTTTTTGTCTGAAAATCATGACAAAAATGAGTAAATTCTAGTTTAGAATGGCAAATTGTAATTGTACATTCAAAAATGTCACAAAATTTTGACTTTTTAAGTCAAAATTACAATCTTGTTTTGGAAAATATCATTTTGCAACATTCTTATACTTAAATCTCAACTCTTAGTTGTAAAAACTTTTTCAATGGTTTCCTAAATCCTGATTTTCTGACATCAGCCAGCTGTTCTCCACCTCAGTTATTCCACCTTAAAGCAGCTGCTCTCCACCTCAGATATTCCACCTTAAAGCAGCTGCTCTCCAC
>JBAMYA010104778.1:0-19985 GCA_037176975.1 Arrhamphus sclerolepis | reverse complement strand
TACCACAGGGATTTTTACATGGTTTCACAATAATATGGATGGAGAGAGCTTTCGAGAAAATGATCAACAAAAGTGCCAGAAAACAAAAAGCAACACAATATTATTCATAAATATTGCTGTATTCCAATGTATTCCGACTCTTCTAAATGGTTTTGACTGATGACAATGTTAGCAGCGTCAAACAGATGTGATTTTATCTTCTATATGGGGGATTTTGTAATGTTTTGTTTTGTTGTTTTTTTTTCAACTGAAAAGCATTTTTAAGGATTACTTTACACACAACGCAGCATGACACAGTACATGGTATGAAGTGAATCCTGGTACTCCAGTTGTCAATATCATGTAGTATGCTACCATAAAAGTGATTTAAAAAGTTGCCTTGGCCTCATTTCCACTGTGGTGGTGCGTTGCATTATGGGATACAGTACGCAAAGTAAACTGTTCAGTGGCATACCTAAAATCTTTGCAGTAGTAGCACACCATCCAAGTATTTTATTTTTTTGCATAGTGCAGATGTGCGGTTGCATTCTGTGTATTACATCTTTGCAAAATGATTATGTGGTTTTGAAAATAATGTTTTTTTTTCTTTTTAATAGAACAGCCATAGTTACTTTGGAAAATAACTATGGCTGTAAGATGCCCATTGATGATTATTCAAGAAATTTTGAATTTCATTTAACTGAATAAGATAATTCATGATCATACATCTAATCCTGTTAGCATTGTTTTTTTTTGTTTGTTTTTAATTGAGTTTATAATGATTTCGGGCATGATCCATTTTGAGTTGTCAAGGTGAGCATTAATCTGCAGCTATTTAAACACAGTGATTACACTCCTTTGAACCACTCATCCATCCATCCGTCCATCTTCAATTCTATTCAAGATCATGGTGGTCTGCTGGCGGGAATCCCAGATGACCCCTGGTGAAAGATGGGGTACTTCTTGGAAGGATCATCAGTCCATCACATGGTTACTTTTATCATCCATTTATAAAATTGCCTTTTTTTTCCTTCTGAATCTCTTCTTAAAAATTTAAAAAGCAACACTTGTAATTATTTACTAATTAATTTAAAACCACAAAAAGCAGAAAAGGCCTCTATGAAGACAGTGTTTCTTGTGAGAACTTTCAGGTTTTTAACACTTTAACAGGTAGCTTCCTCGTAGTGAACGCGCCACAGTCAAGTTTGTTTCTGTGTCTTCGTGTTATCTCAGAGGTGACCTCACCTGTGACCTTTACACCATCTACTGAAATTCTTCATGATCATTTTACTGCTGGAAATGTCTATAACTTTGTGTTTGGCTTGTCATGGGGTCTAAGAATGATTCCCATTGGCTCACCAGATGACATTATGTGACAAATGAAGATAAAAGCTGCCTGAAACGTTTGCAAAATGCTGTCTGATAATGTGACAAGATACCTCCAATCTAACAAGCTCCACAGCACCATCTGCTGGCCGATTTGCTGGCAAGCCAGTGCCTTCATCCTCTGAAAAGCACAAGACAATTCCTCACAAAATATAATTTCACGCCAAACAGTGACATTTAGAAAACAAAAAACTATCTAATTAAGCTATCTGAAAATCACTTGAGGATCTAATCTTTACAGTCGTGGTTATATTTGCATTATTAAAGGCTTTGCCAAGTATTCCTACCAATGTGTCCCTTTATAACAAAAAATAAGACTACAAAAGGCCACTTGATATATTGTATTCATGTGAAATAGATGAGTTGATATCTGATATATTATAATTCAGTATCGATGCTGCTGGACCAATAATTAAACTGATAATGACTGATGATCAATGGATCATTACACCCCTATTTAGAATGGAACTACAACACATTAAATTACACAAATCCCCTCATCCTGCAGAAAAGCCCTGGTGTCACTGGCATCATGAAAACAAAATGAAGCTCTTTGGAAACACAACGCAGCGGTTGGTCAACAGGCACTGAAATGAAATCTATAAAGAATTGAACCTGCCCAAACACAGAAATCTATCCATCATGATATGTTGCTCACCTGCTGCTTCTACTAGTTTCCCAAAGTAACAAAGCAATTAAATTAGAAGATTAAGCCCTTCTGGAAAGAAGCTGAATTGTAGCATTTCTTTGAAAGCGTTTTTGTGAACATAAAGCAGCTTCAATAACAGCAGCAGAAACTACAAGAAAAATAAGTAAGAAAAGGTGCTTGCACTGAAATATGTCCGACTGCACCCAAGGGACATTTCAGGGTCCTTATTTCACTATGATTTATTTTTGCCTATTTTATATTTTTAAGCGTGAGAGTTAAATAACTGGCCAGGACAGTAGGACTTTCACCCATGATGCTATGGTGCAACGTTTTCAAGTTGTCTCTTTACACTGAAGGGAATCTACTTTACTATTTGACTGTATGGTGAAATATGTTGCAGGAATTAGAGCACAAACAAAAAAAAACTTAGCAATAATGTTACTGGCGAACTGCATTTTAATGAGAGACCAGGTGAAAATAAAAACACTTTAATGAAAGCAGACATTTAAAAAAAAAGAAATAAAAATCACCATAAATATTCTACACTATCAAACCTTGCACTAACACATTATAGCTCATGTATCTGTAGGTACAGCTCAGCGTTAGGTAATATGAAAATGTATGAAAGATAGATGTCATCAGCTTTACGTGAAAGTGCAGAAATCCAAAGTGTACAGTGAAAACTCAAAGTGAACTAATGCTAGACTAATGCTTCTCAACACCGTCCTGCTTGAGCCTCAGCATACACTGCAGGCTCAAACTAATCCTAGAGTTAGACCTGTGAGCAGAAGACCCGTTCTACAGATTTAAGAATTCTTGCAGATCTTTTTTGTATTACCCATTTCATACCCAGATTGCCCTGTTAATGATCTTAAATTTAAAAGGAAAAAAAAAACCCAAACAAACAAGTAAAAGTTTGTTTTGTTTAAAACAAAACAAACAAACAAAAAAAACTCTCCCTCTGCTCTATGAATTCTGAAAACCCTCTTTACCACCATCATTTAAAAATAATCTACAAGTTAAAGAAGACTTTGTAATGAACTCCATTTGGATCAGTGACATCTAAATGTGCACCTCAAAAAGGAGAACCCCAATATCTGCATTTGATTCGCAAATATCAAATTCGGTAACATCCACTGGCTTCGTCACCACAGAGCGAGACTGTCGAGTAGCCGCGATAAAAATTTGACAACTATTGCTTTAAAAATCCAACACACATTGGTGCCTGTGTGACTACATCTCAAAAATCGTCCATGCACACACAAACTATGCACTTATTCAGTCCATGCTCCCAGCACAACTAGTAATTGGGATAGCAGTATCAGCAAATGTGTTGTGGTTGCTGGATAAACGTGAAGAACAAAGATAAGGCATCACATGCTATTCTTGGCAAAGCTGCATGAAGTGACAGTGTGGCACAGCAATGGCTCGAACGCGGGATGAGGAAGCTACACTGGGACCCTTTTAAGTTGAGTGGGTGCAACTTTTTTTTCTTTTTTGTTTTTTAAAGTCATGAAGAAAGATGGAGTTTTCCTTCTCAGTCCCAACCGTTGTCCTTAATCATGTGGGACAATTCAATGATGTACTTCCCCTCCTTGTACTTCTGACTGAGTTCGAAGGCTTGTTCCTGCAGAAAATAAGAGAGAAAAGAAATGAAAAGATGCATGGGTGTTTTTAAAAGGACACACTAGCTTAATTCCTTTCCCTAATTAGATGGATAGCAGAACTTTGAACCAAACTTCTGGTTCTATGCTTCATGGACAATGAGAATCTGATTCATTTGCCTTCAATGCTTTTAGAGCTACTGAACTCATCAAAAGATGGTGGTGTAGGTCACATAGTTCAAATGTTTAATTAAAGCAGAAGAGGTGGCTAACTGGAAAGACAGGTTTGAAGAAGGTGGAGCTAACAGAAGAGAAGTTTTTAGAGTATGCTTGGTTTCATTCTTTTATGTCAGCAATTAATAGCCATGTGTGCTTCTGGAGACAGAAATAGCTGATTGTTCAGAAGATCAGTCACACGAGTTATCAGAACAGATTTACATTCTCCTTCTCAATCTGACCTTAAGCGTTACCACTCTCACTTGAAGAAAGCAAAACTAATCTCAAGGACGACTAAAACTTCTATGAGATATTGAGGAAGTCTTTTTGACTTTTACCATTTTGGTCAAATATTTGTTTGAATTAGCAACTTCAAATGAACTGTGGCTAGTGTGTAAAATGGTTTCTGTATCAAGAAGATCAAGGCTTGCAAAGCCTGAAGTCCACATCAAAGGGGGGGGGGGTTGTTCTACCGTAAGGGCACTATGACAGTTCATGGAAGAACAGGTGCTTACATATTTCCAGCCCAGTGTGGTGTGACAGCTTTCACAGTAGATGTCAGCCACGGCATGAAGCCCTGTCAGCAGCAGCCTCTCCTCTGCAGGACCACAGCCGACGTTGACCCTGAAACCAAATGCAGTGCCATCAAATAACAGCTGTTCACTGAATCACTAAGGACTTGACTAAACTACTGTCATTATGATATAAAACTGTACAGGAGCCACGTTCCAGGCCTGTTGGCACTACTCCCTTTAGTGGGAAAAGTTCCTGAAGGACATCTTTCCAAGAGACCATTTAAAATCTCGTCTAAACAGGTTTAAACTGAACACATGCTGATATTAGATTAAGAGCTAATGTTATTTTATGGCTTCCATCTTTGTGTGTATTCCTGACCCACTAACCCAGGAAGAGCATGACTAAAATGAACTCAGCCAACTTCAAGGTCCAATCTAGAGCAAATCAAATGATCTATTGACAATATGGTTTGTGTAAACACATCTGATGCTGGGAATCTGTTTGAAGAGAGAATTACAGTACTATATTGAATATTACTTCTTTGCTCTGTAAAGGTTTTTTGTTTGTTTGTTTGTTTAGATGACATTTGCTGTGGATGACCTTAATTATACTGACTAAATCAACTGTAAATCTGACCGTACTTGTTTCCTGTTTAATGTTGTAGATGTAAATCAAAATATGATCAGCCACTTTTATACTTTCTAAGTGCTGACACAAAACTCGGAAATAAAATACTCACACAGAGTTGAAGAGATAAGCTCTTCCTTGGCTTCCTTGGAAAGACTAGGAAACAAATCAGACGAGAATAGCTTAAAATGTGCCCAACAGTCAAAACATGCAATTCATTTTAACTTTGCAAGATCTCTTCCTTTAACGGAAGTTTCCTCCTTACAATTTTTACCGTCTGTAATCTGTGTGAAATCTGTGAAATTGCATACAAGCCACCAAAAACGCCCATTTGACAACAAGCCCCTGCAGCACACTTTACCTTGGAGATGAGATCGTCATGGTTAGCGAGATGAGCGCGGCAGTGCACACAGCTGTAACGGCGGTGGCAGGAGTCCAGGTAAGCCTGGAAAGTCTTGGCCTTAGTCAGCTTCACCATGTCTGAAGCAGAGAAGGGTAGGACGGAGATATTAATTACTGTATACAGTACAGCAATCTTTGCATGAAGGCTCTGGCAGTGTTTACACACAATTCTTCTCAGAGCAGTGAAAAACTGGGTGAATAGCTGTCAGACAGTGAGGAATTCCAGGATATTTGGCACTTGTTTGTAAACTGCTGAAACACAATAATTTCCCTTGCAGGATGAATAAAGGTACCCATCTACGTTTGACACAGAAGGTTTTGCAGCACTTGCAGGATTTTGCATATCCAACAACAGTGGAAAGCCTTAACTAATCATAATCTGGTCCAGCTATAGAAGCTGGCGTAAATGAGGTTATTATAGATATATTCTCATTATTTATTATATAATGTTTTTTGCAAGGAAAGTATGCAAGAAGGTCTGACTTCCTGCATCAAAACTTTGACATTGGAAATCAAAACCTTAATTCATAACCACCATATTTTCCTATTAATCTATGTTTAAAAGATAATTATTCCATGGATTTTTTTTTTCGACGTTCCTCTTCTATGAGGAAAAACCCAAAGTAAGTCAATGAGATGTGTTAGGACGCACTTCAGCAGGCAGCTTTCTTCCTGGTTCACAGCAGCTTGCGCATTATTATTTTCCCTTCATGATATGCAACAGCTAATTCAAATACAAGCATTGAGAAAATGCTGCAGTCCCGTTTGAACGCTTCTCAGCGCCGATGACCGTCTGACTGTCGATCATTGATCACAAAAGAGCCCCCCGAAAGGCCTGATATCCGGCAGATTTCTGCAGCAGCTTTTGTGGGATCTAGCCTGTTAGCTACATAACATCAACAAAAAAACTCCTGCTTACCTGAAAACACAGCAGCTCCTCTCGGTCCACACAGCAGCCCAAGGCGGCTGGCTATTAAAAAAAAAAATAAAACAAACAAACAAAAAAAACAACGACGACAAAAAAAAACAAAACAGCCGTACAGAGAAGCAAATAAGACGTTTAGTGTGTTCAGGCTCGGCTCGTCGCTACAGAGTCGACCATGCGCTCACTGCTGCTCGGAGGAAAAAAAAAACACAACACAGCCTCCGTCTGGATGTCGCAGCGGCCGTTAACTCGCGGGTCTGCTTTGAATCCGAAGGCTCTTTTTTTCTTTTCTCTCTCCCTCTCTCTCCGTCGCTTTCGTTAAAACAAAAGCTTGAATTCGACAATGCTGGCAGGCTGACAAGCAGAAAGAGAAGCGGCCCTGGCGGGAGAAAAATGTGGTTTGTTTATGAAAACACGCAGATGGAGGAAGTGTGAAGAGTGCAAAACAAACCCGTGTCGACCAATAAAAACCCTCGAGTGACGTGGGAATGTGGGTCAACCAATCAAATTCGACTTCACATGAACCTTTTATGGCTATCAAAAGCTTGACCCTGTAGGTCCAGTTTCATAAATGCCTTTAGTGGCTTCTCTTTTCCTCGTTGTGGTTTTAGGATAACAGTCAGAAAGGATCGAGAATTACTTGACAAAATTTAGAAAAACATGAAATATCCTTAACCCTTTCCATTAACCCAAGCACATTTTTTTTAGTTTTTAATTCACAACATATTTTATCTTTTTATTATTGATAAAATATGTTATTATTGATGATACATGGAAGGTTCTTAATTTCTTTTAAATTTAGTTTTCTTTTTTTTTTTGACTATTGTAAACAACATGGACTAACTAACTCACATATCAAAATCACTATTACTGATCCTGTTCTAATAAAAAGTGTAAAATGTGCATGTTTAAAGTTTTTAGTTTGTGTTCTGAGTGACATTCCTTTTCATTTTTGTAAGTATATTGAATATATACAAATTATTGTGTTTTTTAGGCCATAAAATTGAGTTGCATCATGACAAAAACATGGCAATTTAAGGGTGAAATTAAAAAAAAGAAAATCAATATTCAATAAGTAAGATAAGGCCTGATGGTGGTTTTTAAAAATAAGTTTAAAAAAAGTTTCTTGTTTGTTTTTTTTTATAGCTTGTTTTTGTTACGTACACATCTATGTGGGAAGGGACTTTAACTTAACTTTCTTGAAGGTGCATCATAGAGTTAAACAGGAAGAATTTGGAGAGGGTTGTGCTGTTGTTGTGGTTTCATGATTAGTTTGCATGTCAGACGGGAGTCACAGAACAAACCACATGAAAGCATTTTAACCCCGACACAAAATCTGTGAAAGATTTTTGCAGTCAATTTCAAAGTAATGTGACGCAAGTTTCAGTTTCTGAATCACAAATCGAGATAAAATAAAGCTTAAATTTGCACTGATTACTTTCCAGTCATTAAATCAAATCCATAATAACATCTTCATACAGTCTTTCGTTGTCTGGCAACAGTCAAAAATCCCAGATATTTAACTAAAACGCATTAGAGCATTATAGGAAGCTTTTTTTTTTTTGGTTGTAGAATATTGTCTCTCCAAGTATTCACTTTATGTCAATGTGCCTTGGCAAACCACAAACAACATCCTCTCATTTTGCCACGCTGATTCACACACATTTAAGTGTGCCATTTCGAGTTAATGTGTCAAATAACTCAGTTTGCTTTACGTCCCACTAACTCAGATGCCACACTGCTTGGCACAGCCAAGCAGGTCAGAAAAATACAGGCTTTGTTTCACCAACAGACTGGTCGATTATTATCACAGCGTTGCGGCCGGACTTTGACCGTAGCTGCCTGGAAAAACAAGGGCACAGGTGAGGTTCACCGCTCATGCGAACCTTCAGCCTTTGGGTTAAAAAAAAATAAAAAACAGAAACAGATCCAGGAATGCTGATCGCAATGCTTGCATCTATATAGAATATACACTCCAGAAACAAGAAGTGGTGATTCTCTTTCCATTCAAAAAAAACCAAAACAAAACAACACATTAAGAAAAATAATAGTGATGTGTTTGATCATTTATTTCTTAAGCAAAGCACTCACACCAATCAATAACGAAAGGAAACAACAGACACATGCAAAATAATGTCTCATTTGTTTAGTTTCTTATCGACAGTCGTCAGGTGGCTGGTTAAACATTCACTCCTGTGATTTGCAGCAGATAAAAAAAAAAAAATAAAATCAGTGACTGTTTCTTTAAATGTTGACCTGAGAGTGGTTATACAGTAAAAGAAATCTATCTGCTGATCACACCACAAACAAGCTACTCAATGAGCAGCGATTGGTGACTCTTCATCACTGAATAGACTGAATGATAGCTTTGTTTTCACTGTATGCTGTTTAAGAGATTCAACCCTCGATTAGTCCTGTCACGGAGGTGATGAGTCTCACACATCCTCTAACAGTCTTTACTAGAAATACAAACCTCATTCTTTAGAAAAAGTTTTATAAGTCTAAGCCACTGCTGACATGAGTTTGGGGTCAATCCTGACTCCTGTTTCGACAGTAGTAGTCTGTCAGGAGAGTTGGATAGTCAGTCATCACGCCTGTGGCTCCCACGTCTAATGCTGCCTTTATGTCTTCATCTTCATTGCAAACAAATAAATGTACCTGCAATGACGGACACACAGCAGTGGTGGAATTTAAAAGGAGGTTTTCAACAAGTAATGACTCAGAAAATCAGGAGACTCGAGGAATGTGTTTAGGCCACAGAATGAACAAATAATTATGAAATTCTTCTTTTAGTTACTTATGTGAATATGTGTACAGCACCAATTTTAACTAATATTGAATAAAGTTCCACTGATTCCATTTTATTGGAGAAAAGCAGAGTCTATCATGTATAGCTGCAGCAGTATTGTGGGGCATCCTGTATTTTTCACTAATATCCGGTAGAAATCTAAAGATATTTTTCTCTGTGCATATGATAGTGTAAGGATGTGTTATTTTTTCTTTCTTTGCAAATGTTAAAATACAACAACGCTCAGACATATGTGGCTATTTATATTTTTCTAATCATGTTTCAGCTCTGCAGTGACCACTCAGAGCCTGACAATGGGGATGATCTCATCATAGCAGCATTACTCTCAACATGTTGAAGTGATGCCTTCAGGAAACTCTGTGTTTTTGTGTGCCTACATGTCAGTCATAGCTGGAGTGCTTTCTGCATTAAGTCACAAAATTTAGGGCTGAATGAGGCCATGCGGTTAAAAATGATTTAAAGCAACAAGAGGGGGGGGTTTGAGGGAGGACACCACAGAGCTGCTAATTTTAAACTATTTTAATAACAGAACAAACTTGAGTTTTTCCTCCTACTTGCAGGTGTTACTTCATCTTCACAAGCAGGACCAGACATGTGACCACAAGTGATCCTTTGAACATGGCATCAAATTCCACCACTCTTGTATTCTAAACAGATCTGACTTGTGATAAACTTTGTAAACTCCTATTTTGGCACAAATTTGTTCCTTAAAGGGTTTGGATGTTGTGTAAAATATAGACAGTGATTCACTAAACTGAGCAAATGCAGAAAAAAAAACGTTTGTTTTTAATCTGCCAGAGGAACCAAAGAGGATCACATAGTTTTCAGCCTTGTCCCTCGTTTACAGAGACTCCTTTTGATTCTCAGAATCTTTCAGCTGAAATGATGTCGCCTACTGGAGATGATGATATCCCCAATCTTTCTGAAATTTCATAATAAATTAATGAATGGGCAGATATTTAAAAAAAGTCTTAGTTCTGGCATTTCATACTTTTGCTTTGCACTATTTTTATTGTGTATAAGGCTTGAATCGTCTTATATTCCCTCTATTCAGTTTTCATTTCCATTCTACACATTATCCTAGCGTATATGGTTGATTTAACCTCTATGAGTCAAATGTTCTTTGTATAAGAATAATGATGGTTTCATACCTGTATTCCACGAGCTGCGAGATGTTTAAAAAGACTTTTCCTCATAGTAATCCTGAAAGAAAGCATTCAAACAAAACGTCAATAAAATGCAATGTTTATCTGCAGTATGTTGTGTTTAATTTGGAAAATTATCGCTTGACCTTAAAGTAAATAATCTATGTAATCTGGATATTGTTTTGGAAAGATGAATGTGAATGTTAAACACATGAGCTCATCTTATCATTTTTAAAACTTGACTTACTTTTCTAACAAAGACACCACCAGACTGCTCCTCAGGACTGCCCGCTCAGGAATGTACGTCCTTCACAAGCAGGCATTAAAAGAGACAGAAACACACCCGTACTGAGACTTTTTTTTTTTTTTAAATCTTGTAACAAAAGTTTTTTAAAAAGAAGAAAAAAAAAGAGGTTTAAACCGGAAGGGCAGAATATAGCCTACAGTGGTCATGATCTTGATATGTGAGAATGTAAGGCATGTAAAAACAGAGTCATATAAGTCATGGTGCACTGCTTTTCAGTAATATAGTGGAAACTGAGCATGTTGCTGTCATGTCTGACTAAGACAATCTGATGCTTTTTCGAAACGTTTTTTTTTTTTTTTTTTGACAGTACAAATATCTGACATGGACAGTTTGTTTTCTGATTGACTTTATAACTCAGTGTTTTCAACTGCTCCTTTTAAGCTCGATTTATCTGACATAATCTTGTTTACGTGATCTGACGTTTTCCTTAAGTAGCCCTGATTGAAGCCGTGAGGAACATTAATGAGGTTAACTGAATATTATTGCTTTAACATTTTGATCAGATTATGTTACATATCAATTTTCTGAAAATAATTTTTAAAGAATTAAAGCCTGAGCAGAGACGTTCCATCCACTAAAAAAAATGCGGTGCAGGGGGAGCTGGAAGTAGGTGTAAAGAGGGAGTTACGCCCTCTAGTGGTAGAGAGGGAGAACTGCAAAACAAATAAATGAAACGTATAGAAAAAAAAGACATTTTGAGCAAAAGCAGTTTGTAAACATGATTGCATATTAAATGGCTGAAGTCTATGCTTTGTCATTTTTAAATAATATTGTCTTTTTTTATTTAGATTTTTTTTTTGTACCCATTTTTTTTTGTCTGTGTAGCATAAAACACAGCTGATGTTTAAACACGGAGCATGTGAACGTGAAGGTTAACAGCAGGTAAACTGGTAATGACAGGCGCCATCTTTGGGGTTCAATTTAAGGAAGCCAGATGTTCTTTAAGCATTTCCCTCTTGAGTTCAGGCCCTCTCTCTGGTTTTGGCAGCATTTGTGTTGGACCTCAGATTTTCCTGGAAGCTGTTTTACAGGACATTCTCAGTTGTATTTTTTGTTAAATTTTTTATTCCTCTGTTTAACTTTTAGGTGTCTCTATAAATATGATGAGATAAAAAAAAATAGAATATGTGATCATCATAGTACTCTGATATCAGTATTTTATTAACAATCTGTAAAAATAGCAGCCTTATGTGACTGATCATTCCAAAGGCAATTGCTTTGTTAAACATGCACATTTATCTCCTGAAAAAAAACTGCTTAACAGAAGTTTTTATTTGTCAAGCGGTGAGTTTTGGGTACTTTGGTAATCTTTGTCTTAAATGTTGGTAAAGTGAAGGTGGTTTGTTCAGCATATCTTCCAAGTTTCACCAGTTATGAAAGGCTTCATTTAGTTTTTCACTTCAGTGTCATAGATGTTGTAGTGCTTCTATCGAGAGCAGGAAGTAATTTCACCATGTGCATACTTGTGTTTTGGAGTGTAATACCAACAATCTTTTTGGGTGTGATCGTGTGTGTTCAATTCTCACAAGGCGCTAAGCCCTAACCCTAACCGCTTCTGCCTCAGCCCCGGGTCATTGTGACCTCTCCCTTTAATGCCTTGCAAGGATTAAAAGTGTGAATCAATCGCCACAGTGAATCATTCATCTCCACCTAACCCTATCCTCTATATCTTCCGCTCTCACACCAACTAACGTCATGTCCTCTTTCACTAGATCCATCACTCTCCTCTTTGGTCTCCCTCTGGACCTCCTGCCTGGCAGTTCCAACCTCATCATGCTTCTATAGATACACTCTATTGCCAAAAGTATTTGCTTTCTTGCCTTGACCCACATATGAATCTAAGTGTCATCAAATTCTTAAGCCATAGGGATCAATATGACATCAGTCCACCCTTTGCAGCTATAACAGCTTCTGGGAAGGCTGTCCACAAGGTTTAGGAGTGTGTTTACAGGAATTTCTGACCATTCTTCCAGAAGGGCATTTGTGAGGTCACACACTGATGTTGGACGAGAAGGCCTGGCTCTCAGTCTCCGCTCTAATTCATCCCAAACGTGTTCTATTGGGTTGAGGTCAGGACTCTGTGCAGGCCAGTCAAGTTCATCCACACCAACCTCTCTCATCTAGGTCTTTATGCACCTTTGCTTTGCACACTGGCTCACAGTCATGTTGGAAGAGGAAGGGGTCATCTCCAAACTGTTCCCACAAAGTTGAGAGCATGGAATTGTCCAAAATCTCGGTATGCTGAAGCATATAGAGTTGCTTTCATAGGGACTAAGGAGCCAAGCCCAGCTCCTGAAAAACAACCCCACACCATAATCCCCCCTCCACTAAATTTTATTCTTGGACGTTGGCACAAGATGGTCAGACAAGAACTGTTCTCCTGGCAACAGATTGCCAGATGGAGAAGAGTGATTCGTCACTCCAGAGAAACTGTCTTCACTGCTCTAGAATCCAGGGACAGTGTGCTTTACACTGATGCTTTGCATTGTATTTGGTCATGTATGGCTTGGATGTAGCTGATCACCATGGAAACCCATTCAATGAACCTTTCTATGCACTCTTCCTGAGCTAATCTGAGCTAACCACATGAAGTTTAGAGGTCTGTAGCGACTGAGGAAGTTGGTGACCTCTGCGGGCTGCGCACCTCAACATCCATCAGTTTACGTGGCCTACCACGTCGTGGCTGAGTTGCTGTTGTTCTCAATCAATTCCACTTTGTTCTAATACCACTGACAGTTGACTGTGGAATATTTAGAGGTGAGGAAATTTCACGACTGGTCTTATTGCACACGTGGCTTCCTATCACAGTACCACGCTGGAATTCACTGAGTTCACTGAGTCCCACTCTTTCACAAAAGTTTTTAGAAACAGTCTGCATGCCTAGGTGTTTGTTTTTGTACACCTGCGGCCATGGAAGTGATTGGAACACCTGATTTTGATTATTTGGATGGGTTAAGCGAATACTTTTGGCAATATAGTGTATATTCACTATCCCTCCTCTGTACATGTCTAAACCATCTCAGTCTGGCCTCTCTGACTATCGCTTCAAAAATATCTAACATACTTTTTTTTTTTTTAATTCATCTATAGTTTTACTGAAACGCAGCTGAATGTATAGCTGAAAACACACTACAATCACACCTGTTTATTAATCGTGGCAGGTAGAACTGTAGTAAACTCTCTCTCAGTGGCACAAAAGGCAGCAGGCCGCTGTAGAAGAGAAGCAGGAGCAGGACGCCTCGTTTGACAGAGAAACTGTACGGCATGGAGCTGTTCTGTAACGGAAAGCAGAGACAGCATCAGAGCTGGATGTCAACACCGCTACAGTGAAATGCTATCTCATTTGGAGAAGTTACGCAGCTTCCAAATAACTGCTGTATAAGAGGAAGCAAAACGCTGTAATTCTGCGTGGGTGACTCAGTGTCCCCCAGCTGAGTAACGTACAGTTTCCTGGCATTTCTTCAAGATTTTATCATCGGCAGAGGCCCACACAGTGATCTCCTCCCTGTTGTAGCGTCTTACCAAGTCCGACACCTGCAGACACGTATGGAAGTGCTAAATGATTACAAGCTGTGAAGATCAGAAAAAAAAATGTTTACAAGCCCTGCTGTGCAACCATGAGCGCATAGCTTGGACATTATTATACTGGACGTATTAAAACAATACTGCATATAATATAAGCATGATTTCTCTAAATGTGCATAAATCCAGCTTTAAGTAAAGTACCAGCTTTAGAAGAGGCCTGACAAACATTACTTCTGCATTCAAGGATCCAGTATATTGCAGAGTGTTGAGGGTGGTTGGGTCGGTCTTCTCAGGATGCTCCAGAAGTGGGTTTGCAACACGAGTTTAACTCCTCAGAAGTTATCTGTCCTTATTGGTGTTGGTATCACTCAAAGCAGTGGAACTATTTTTCAGTTTCTAACAGTTGTTGTGTAGGTGGAGAGTGTATTGCACCTTGAGTATATTTGCATAGTTAGGTCACCAGGAAGCACACATGTAAAATGGTACAATGCTGTATATAAACTTTATTATTTACATTATTATTCTTGCTGTATGGTGAATAGCATGCAAAGTATGCTTAGTATGTCTAAGCCAGCTATGACTTTCTGGAAAGATTTTGGTGCGTCACTCTTCCCTTTTGCAATAATTTGTTCATACCTAATGGGAAACTCTGGTATTATCATGTCTTTGATTGATTGATCTGAGGTGTACTGTACCTTCTGTAAAAGCTGATGGTTGTCCTCTTTGATCTCAACGCTGACAGGAATCTCAGGAAACTTCTTGAACACGTTCTCCAGCAGAGCAAACTTCCTGTCTGTGCCGCTGCTGTAGCGACCTGAAGGACAAGAGGTCATGCAGAGTCAGGCTATATGACCACAGAAAGTATTCATGCATTAAATACGTTTTCATCAATGGTTGCTAAATAGAGTTTGAGGAAGGGAACTGACCTGCATAGAATGTCACCTCAAGCTTCTCCTTATACAGAGGCAAATCCTACAAGAAATGAAAGGCAGGTTAATTAATAATAGGCTATTAGGCTGCTGACAGTGGTTACAATTTAGATTTTCTTAGCAAAGTCACATGTTGTAGGTGAGTTAGAGCCTGCAACGTAGCTGGAAGCAACCATTCATCTGAATGTCATCAAGGGCTTCAGCAAACACCCAGACACTAGCTGGATGTCTTTAAAAAAATTAAAAAAAACTGAATGCAAATACAAGCCCTTTGGAGTGTAATGCTTGTTTAAAATTACACTACATCTATTCCCTGTAGAAACTTATTCAGCAGTTATTATTGCTCACAAAGTAAACTTAAACCTTAATGGTATTAATGTCACTGGAAACTCCTTCAGTCTATGCATGAGGATATAGCGGCAGTTGCAAATCTTTCAGAAAATATGCACAACTCCATGATGCGCAGCCTCTTTTTTGGACAGAAATTAATATACTTTTCATGCAGCTGGTCTACCTGTTGAAATTTACCTAAAACTGCATAAACTGCAAGAATTTTAGGAGTTTAGGGTTTGTATTAGTTTCAGTTGTACCAAAAATATGATCAAGTTTTAACGCTTTTGATCATGCTGGATGTATCTGAGCCGTCTCCTCCTTCATGCTTTGCTTTTGGCAAATAAACACTTCAGAGTGTCAGCAGACTTGGAGGTCACTGATCTAATAGTAGGGACCTCATAAGAGAGTGTTCTCCACCAGTGCCGGGGAGTTATGTTCAATATTCCTCTGTTAAACGTGATTATTCCCTAAATGGAGCCCTGATTCTGTGATACAAGTGGAAACTCCATACAGACTTTCCTAACAGCAAATGCATGCAGCTACTGTCCAAGCAAGACGAGTTGTGGTGCGCCCTCACGAACAGTCACTCAGGATCCGTACGCCTACCTGTAGATTCAGCGAGGAGATGGTGACATTGTGGCCAGTCTGCCTCAGCAGGTTCTCATCATGAGAAACTACCACATGTCCATCATGTGTCAGGTGACAGTCCATCTCCAGCATCTGAGTGCCCTGCTGCACCGCGCTGACGACAGAAATGGACAAAAATGAAAATGTCTGCTTTGTTTTTTTTTCACCTATAAGGTCAAACAGTTTGTATTGATTCACCCTCAAAGTGTTGTAAAGAAAGGGAGGGACAAGTATTTACTGTTTTTTCATGAAGCACAGTTATATTTTGTCCAATGTATGATTCTATAAGATGAGGTGAAGCCTGTTTCTGAAGTCTACAGTGGTATCATACATGTTCCAAAATTTTTTTTTTTCTATTACTGCATGAGGCTATCGTTCAATATCAATTTTTGAAAAGTCTACATGTTGAGGGACGTGTTAAGTGTTTACGTGTAAGCCCCTATAAGAACTGCATCCACCGTTTGCTCTGAAAAGGTTTTTTTTTTTGGTGTGTGTGTGTGTGGAAAGTGAATTCAGCACTCACTTTTCAAACGCTTCCATGGTGCTTTCTATCCTCTCTCCAGATCCTAAAAACAAAAAAAAGGGGTTGGCTTTGGTGATGGCTGCAGGGAAGAGTCATTCAGAATATACAGAGCATTTACAGAATAAATGCATTTCGACATAGTTGCTAAACATGTTGTTCAAGTGCTTTAATTTTACTATTATTTCTTACTTGTGTCAGAGATAGTACATAATAAAGGTTTTTATTTTCTTGACCTACAGGATAATTCTACATGTTCTATTTAGGAAACGTGTACAAAAATCTGAATATTGGTTGACACAGAGCTGATCGGTGATCAGCCTTTGAATCATACAACCAAATCAGACACCTTCCTTTACTGGCAGACTTCCAGCGTCCCATCTTACCTCCTCTGTGTGAAATGTGAGTGCAGTAGAAAGCTGGTCGTTTCTTCCTGTGGAGAATGTGTGGGTTCTTCAGCAGATACAGCGAGGTAAGAGTGTATCCTCCCAGCGCTGGGAGGACATAGTACAGAAAACTGCTCATACTTTCCTGCAAGCAAAGCCAGTGAGTTTGAGAGCGTCTGCTGGTTCTCAGGAGAGGAGGGTTAAAGTTGATCAGAATCGCCAGCTAAGAACTGCAATCAGACAAGGTAGGCGTATCCCTTGTATTTCCAGGGGAAAATGACAAATCTGAAAGCTGGTCAAAAAAAAAAAAAAAAAACAACGGCAGGAAGCAAAACTGGACAGACTGGTTAAGAAATATGTTCCACCTTCCGACTGGTTTCTGGGAAAGACAGTTTAAACCTTTAGAGCAGTAAAAATGAGTTAATGAAGCACCAGCATGTAACCTCATTTTTCTCCCTCTGGCCTCTCCCCTGCCAACAGTGACACCACTTCACTCTTTAAACTGCTTTTGTTCAGCTTGGAACAAATGGCACTACATCTGTGTGTGACACACCTGTACGGTGCATGTTTGCCAGCTGTTTCATAATTCTTTTATCCTGCTTTTTAAGAAAGTGCTACATCACACCAAACCACTAAATTAGCCTCATGATGACCCCCTAATTCATACAGCTCCGTCCCTAATGCAAGCAAAGTGCCTTAGCTGGACATGAACATAGATGGCAACTGGGAAATTCCTCGGATGGTGTGCAGCTGATATCTTAGCCTGTATTTGACAAAAGGGATGTGTCGCGTGCTGATATGAACTTTGATATTTAAAAAAACAAACAAACAGAAATATGAAAACGGTGACGTGCCAGCAAGCATGTCAGATCACTCTACGTACACTACAAAGTCAGCAGAGCGCTGCATATTGTCTGGATTCTATACCAGAGCAGGAATGTGACAAACAATAGTGTGACAAGCTGAGTGCACTCTGAAATGTTACGAGCCTGGTTTCCACCAGAACAGAGGAATCTATTCACTGCGGCGTAAACTGACTTTCCAGCACCGTCTCACATGTACAGCTTTATCCGTCTGATATTCAAAACAAGTGAAAGACAGGTCATGGTATATGATGGTCTGCAGTGCACTCTTGATTTCATGCTGTCTTCTGTGCTTAATCACCTTTAAATGGTTCTGTGAAATGCTGGGAATGCTCAACAGGGGGAACAACCATGCTGAGACATGCCAGAAAATAAAATTGGAAAGGAAAAGCAAGTCTTTATTTCAGTCCGGTTCACCTTCTCTTGACTCAAGCTATTCATTCTTCATTTATATAAAAATAATTTAATTTAAAAAAAAAAAAAAAAAAGAAGCAAAGCCACTCAATTCAGCAATAGCACTTTGGACCACATGGAGGCAGCATATACCACGAAGGATAAAGTTGTGTTATAAAAATTATAGGCCAGCTGCAAATATGCCAAGTAAGTGCAGTGCACCAAATGAGGTACAGGTGTGGAGGACTAATCTGAAAGATTAGGAGGCCAAAGATAACCCTAAATGGGCTGCAAAACTCCTCTGCAGAGAGGTTATTCCCATACCATCCTTCTACAGACTCTTCAAGTTGTGCTTTATGTAAATGTTGCTGTGGCTTAATTAGAAAGAACCATGTTTTAAGAGTCCACCAAAAGACACAAAGAAAGTATTCTTCTCAGAAGAGACCATTATATTGACTTTTTGTTCATCAGGAAAAGGCAGCATGTGGCACATTCCCTTTACGGTGTACAAAATCCCTGTGGTGGAGGCAGTAGTATGTTTGAGGATGTTTCTAAATTAGCAGACTGGAATTAAAAAGGTTCACCTTTCAGCATGACAGTACCCAAAAGCCTTTTCATCAAGCCAGGTACTCGAGAGCCACTGCTCTGCTCGCTTGTATGACCAGTCTGAAGTGAAACCATCTCGTACTGTTCCCATGACAGTGGAGAGCAAATAAAAAAAGCCACAACACAATATCAGGAATTTTTATTTAATTATATGTATATAATTCTCTCTGTTAAATATTTAATTCATAATACCCATAGAATATACAGACTATGACCCTCAGTAACTCACATCTCTTGGACAGTCCATACATCTTCTTTAAAATAGTTCCTTATAAGATCTTACAGGGGAAATCCAAGAAAGAAAGAAAAGTTTCAGAAAGAGTGAAAACACTAATAGTAACAGTCACGCACAAAAGAAGAGAAAATAAAAATAAAAACATACTAGTAAAAGAAAAACACAACTTGAACTCCCTTTATGTAAATAAAAAACTAAAAACAAACAACATTACACCATTGTAACGATAGCAATAAGAACAGCCATTTAAAAACGACATTTGGAAAGGCCTGCTGGACAACAGGCCGTAAGACTCATCAATACTGTTTGAACGTAGACGTTGGGAGTTAACATGCAGCACAAACACAACCCTCAGAAGGACAGAGAGGATGCGTGTGAGTATTTCAGAACGTGGTCCTCTCGGTATGTTCCCATGGTTACTCAGCAAGATGTTTGGTCTGGTGGTAAAGCGTAGGGGGCAGATTGAAGGGAGCCAAAAACAAACAAAAAAAAAAAAAAAAGCTGGGATGCCAGGCTGACCAACTCTGTCACAGTTTTTAAAGCAAAGGTAACTGCTGGGAGAAGGTCTAAGTAGCGAGAAAGCAATGAACTCGTTTCAAAGCACACGCAGATAGGACAAGAACCTTGGCTTTATGTTATTCATGGGCAGATACACAAACAATGAAACACGGACCTATAAGTCTTAACACACGAAACACATGAAACTTCAAGCTCAACAAGTAGGGAATGAGGTAAAACAAAACATTTATCACGTAATGGGGCAGGAGATCAGGGTGCGTGACTGGAGAGACAAAGTGCAGGTGTGCCGATTGAGTCACATGATAAGAGCAAGTTTCCTGCTCCTGTAACTGTCCATGATCCAGGTGAGTTAAAGAGAGCGCAAGCAAAGTTGGTGATAAAGGTTAGAGAGATGGGGTACATAAGAAAGGTGGAAGAAGAAGAAGAAGGGGCAGCCCTTTGAGTAAAGCGTGGCAAAGGTTTGAAGGGTAAACAAAGAAGAAAT
>JBAMYA010104767.1:0-19988 GCA_037176975.1 Arrhamphus sclerolepis | reverse complement strand
TGGGCATCCCTGCTCAGGCTGCTGCCCCCGCGACCCGGTAACGGATAAGCGGAGGAAGATGGATGGATGGATGGATGTCCATCCATCCATTATCAATGCCCACTTCTTCCTGTTCAGGGTCATGGGAGAGTCTATTGCAGCTTTCTTCAGGCAAATTGCAGGGGTACACCCTGAACAGGTCGACAGTCCAGGACATAGATCTGGGAGAGAACAGATTTCATTAGAGAAAGGGATTTTTTTTAGGGAGCCAAAGGTCCAGAAAACCTAACAGGTTCACAAAGTTTAATGGTCCAGATAAGATGTTCTCATTATATTCATTAAGAATTAGGAAGTTGGCCGTATATTTACCCATGGTTTGAAATCATTGAAGTGGTCCACTCTCTCGTGATGGACACAATATCCATAGCTTAAAGGAACTGTTATCTTTCCACCGTCTCTTCAGTGGTGTCCATCGAGGACCCGTTCGACCAGGACGACTGGGAAGCCTGGTCCCGTCTGACTGCCCAGGTGGGGATCCAAGTTGTTGGGGACGACCTGACAGTGACCAACCCCAAGAGGATAGAGAAAGCTGCCGAGGAACGAGCCTGCAACTGCCTGCTGCTCAAAGTCAACCAGATCGGCTCGGTCACTGAGGCCATACAAGCGTAAGTCTGCTCTATTTAAATAAATAAAAACATGCCACTTGGAAAATATGGTAACAGTGAGCAGTGAATAATATTTAATGGTGCATTTATGAGTAGTAGCTACATTTGAGAGGCATGACCAAGTCCCTCACTTTAAGGCTGGCTATTTTGAAATCCCAACCTATTTTTGAAAAAACATTGTAGACTAAAGACGTAAAGGCAGTTTCAATTAGTTTTTAATGTTATAATCCTCAAAGCACACACTAGATGATTTAGACAGACTGCAAAATCACACATCTAACGTGGTAATAAGAGCGTCACAGCAGCGATTCAACAGACATGGGATCTCACAGAGAGTCACGTGATGAAATATGACCTCAGAGCAAAAGCAAATGTGGGCCAGTTGTTCACCCTGGAAGACTTGTCATAAAGGTTCTTGTGCTTTGGACGCCATTCTACAAGCTGTTAGAGATACTGTTTAAAACAGCATCTCTTATTTTATTCACATTAAGTCATGCATGCACATAGTACCCTTCACTTTTCATCAGTGGACACATTTGAAAAGGGAAATTTTCCGACTTTGCAAATGGAACACGGTCGCCACGGGTATAACGTCATCCGACAAGTTTTGACCTCCAGCTACTGCAGTGAAAGGAGGCCTGGAGGCTCGCATATTTGACTGGTGTTATGCAGAAAACTGAGGAATGGCACTTAAAATTTAGTTGTTTTTTGTAAGTTAAGTAAATTTACTGGCTGCTGTCACTCAGCTCAAGTCTGACAAACATTAAAATAAGAAGCATCAGCTAGCTGTTAATGAACAGTAACTTGCTCGTGTTTAGGCGTGAACGTTAGCATTTTGGTGTCAG
This sequence comes from Arrhamphus sclerolepis, assembly GCA_037176975.1. Taxonomy (NCBI): domain Eukaryota; kingdom Metazoa; phylum Chordata; class Actinopteri; order Beloniformes; family Hemiramphidae; genus Arrhamphus; species Arrhamphus sclerolepis. The sequence goes on along the minus strand of JBAMYA010104767.1, from coordinate 18,499 downwards.
GAGTTGCTCACATCCTGCACGTCTTTGAGAGGATTTGGTCAATGCAGTGTAAAAGAATTGATGAAATAGGAGTATTAATGTTTAAACTATCAAGATGGTGACATAAATATACACTTTACCAAAAACAGAGAAAAAAAAAGAACTATTTGTGAAGATTGGGGGATCTGTGGCATACTGGCTGGAGACCTGGGCTGGCAACTGGAGGGTTGCTGGTTCAATCCCAGGCCAGTACCAATGATGTGGACAGGGGAGTGCCTGAACAAGGGCTTCCCCATGTCCACATTCATGGATGAGGTGCATCTGAGCAAGGCACCAAAAACCCCCGCCCACTGACCGGGCGCTCTGGGTCCAGATGGGGCCCAGAAGGGCCAAATGCGGAAAAGCAAACAAAAAACCTAAAGCCTGGAAGATACTCGTATATGTGAACACGTCATGGCTGACACACTTATCCTGTGGTCGCTTGGCATGTGGTTGTTCACATCCTCCAAAAGACAGACAACAGTATGTGAGATGCAATATCCACTTGAACTCTAGAGGCGCTAGTGTAGGTTAGAGCAGCCTGATGCAACAAGTTACCAGGCCTTGCATCAATGTCCCACATCCGTAAAACGAGACAAACAAACTGCTATCCTGACAACACTGACTTTATGGTTATGTTATTTTCTGGCTGTGACTGCAACAAAAACAAAAGAACTTCTTCTGTCTTGCTTCTTGCGGTTGTATTTTTGACTCTGGCTCTGCACTCCGACCCCAAGCAGAGACCTCTGGTATCATCTGCTCACGTAATAATGCAAGCAAGTCCAACTGCAAGTATATCCTAGGCCTTACTAAGCAAAATCCCATAACTGCCAGCGCTTCTGAGACAATCAGGGTGACATCCACTGTTTACACGCATTAAGAATCTGACAGGCGTTGGCGTTCGGCCAACAAACAGCCCTCAAACATGTAACCTGAGTTCTCACATCTCCAAATGAAACTAATACAGTCACCTCATGGAGGCACCTGACCTCAGTTCCTGTTTTCCATTTTGTCCTGCTGTCAGTCACATTCATGAAAACACACACAAAGGCAGTCACCATATTGTCAGTCTCATGAGTTATTCCCCGTCAGGCATGTTGACCACCTCAAATGACATGAGACAAACACGAAATATGAACAAAGAGCAGGAAGCGACATGAGGTTTTTAAGTGTTTAGCCGGGCGGGTCGCTGCGCACTTGCATGCTGTATATGTTGAGAACTTTGTGGAGATAGTGCACGTTCCACACCTGAGTGTCATCAGTCTCACACTTAACAAAATGCTGCTCAAGGTTATGAAGACATCAATCACGAGTATGTAGATGGATTGCAGCAGCACTACAGCGGGGGGGAGGGGGGGTACAGAAACATAGCTGATGGGAGTGTGGGTGATGTATTGCATCTGCCTCATGAAAATCTCCCTGCATCATTAATCCAGCATGTTTAATAGCTCATCTGGCTGAACAGGAATCACAAGAACCCCGAAGCACCTGTGTGCGTCTTAATTTTCATGTTGTTAACTTGTCAGATGATCTGAAGTTACCGTGAATGATCTTTATATTAATGGACTTGTCCAATAAAAGAAGGTAATATATGCAACACTGGGGAGTGTCGGAAGATTAATTTAACTCCTGTGACTTTGAATTTCACTCACCTTTACAGTTTGGTCCAGAAATATTATTACAGTGACACAATATTTTCAAGTCAGAGTTATAAATGAATATACAGTAGACTTTAAGTGCAGCCTTGCAGCTTTAATTTCAGGAGATTTATGTTTAAAGAGAAGGAAGGACGTGGTATCACCAAAGAATGATTTCCTTTCCGCCCCTTTGTGAGACTTTTGTTGCAGCTAAGTTTGTTTCCTGATATGTTATGGGTCTGACTTTATTTTATCTTTTTTTTTAAGTTGGATACAACATGATTCCATTGGCATCAGATGACTTAATGTGGCCATTGACGAATGTTTCACTTAATCATCAATCTGTATACAAAAGAAAAAGCACTTTTTGTTACATTTTTTGCCCTGAGACCTCCTTCCAATGGAACATGTCCACCTCCAAATATTTCCTCTGGAAATATTAGAAATTTATAAATACTATATCAGTGGTTTGGGCTTGTATCACATAGGATTAGAATTAGGGCTAAATGTGGTTGCATTTGTGTAGATTAAAACTGAACTGTAGTGAATAGTAAGGACTGAATTTAACTGTATTTAATTTGATTATGAGTGGACTGAAATGGCTGAATTAAAATGGATTCAGCTGGAGTATATTTGCTCAAAATTTAATTCAGGCTTCTTACTATCTGGGATGGCCATGATTTTCCAACTGACAAAATGGTGTTTTGAACTGAATTTATTTCCACGACGTCGCATTTTCTTTTGACTCACACTGAGGCTCGTAATATTTCTTCTGGAAAACAGACATTGACATGGCTGGAAACTTTGTCTCTCAGATGTAAGCTGGCTCAGGCGAATGGTTGGGGTGTGATGGTCAGCCATCGCTCCGGAGAGACAGAGGACACCTTCATCGCCGACCTGGTGGTGGGACTCTGCACTGGACAGGTACAAACACAACCCATAAAATTCACTTTTTTCTTTTTCTTTTTGCTCTTTTTAAGGGAAGGCCTTCCGCCATAAACAGGGTTTATTGAGCTGAATAGCCTAGAATGACCAGGATGGACGTGCTCCAACCCACACAGATGGGCTTTCTACCACAACAGCAACAATAAACGTCTTGTTAAAACACACATAGCAGGAGAATAACTGTGTTTAGGGATGCACTTATCACCACCCTGCTAGATCTATGTGCTTGTTGGTGTCTGTATTTAAACTTTAAAGGAACGTTGCTGAGTTAAAACAACTGCACTTCTATTATTGGCTGATGTAAAGTATGAAGTATAAACCTTTGAGTGAAAAAACATTCCTCCTAAAGTTCTATGGAAGTTGAGGAGATGAAATCTCCTCCTTTTAGAGTTATTGATAGTTTGTGTAACATTCAGTAGATTTGTAGCAAGTCAGCAGCGACTGGGAAAGGATGCAAACAACTACAGTGTATACTCAAAAAGTTTAAATTACTTAGAATAGACAAGGTCTCTGCAGAAAAAACTCTCTCTTTAATGGAATGACATTTTGCAGTCACATCAGAGGCTTAAAATAGTAATTCATTTTGCGCATCACTCCATTAGTCCACTTTCACTCAAAACTGATTCAATTCATGTTATTTTGGTCCAAAAGTCAGCATTTCTTTACTGTTTTATAATACACCTGAGCTTATTTTAACTCTGGAATATTCCTTTAACATATCAGCTAAATTTATGGCGCTTTTCTTTTTTTTTTTTTTTTTTACACTCTTCATTATAAACTTATAGAGACATCTGAAGTCGGTTCTGCTGCTGGAGCCATTTTGAAAGTACAAACGCATCATGTTAGACTGCTCCCTGTGACTTTAGGTGGCTGAATTTTAAAATAAGCTCTTGTTTATTTATTCATTCATTGCATTGCTTTTACTTTTTAATTAACAAGTACCTATTAAAAGTGAACGGTTTTCATTCCTGTCTACAAAATGAAGGGTCTCAGTAGACCTTAATTAAGTGAACTTTCAGCAGAAAAATAAAACAACATGAGAGAATTTAATGAACTTATCATTAATTTGCTACTTGTCCTACCTTAATTTTTACTCACCAAAGCTTTACAGGAGCCAGTTTATGAAAGCAGTTTGTGAAACTCAGGGTTTCAAACATTGAAACGTCTCTCAGGTCGTCCGTTCTCTGTGTCTCTCTGTTGCAGATTAAGACCGGCGCCCCCTGCAGATCCGAGCGGCTGGCAAAGTACAACCAGCTCATGAGGTCAGTGTGGTTGAGACACAGATGTCTTGAACAGAATGAGAGTTTTCCTGTAAGTTAAAGAGATTCGGTAAAATCTAATCTTGGTTGTATGTTTTGTTCCTTTCGTGGCCTCAGTTCTTTTTTTCTTTCTTGGAGGTTCTGTACTTCATTTGGTTTATTTTCAGATATTGCAGAGTGTAGTTCCTATAACTTTAAGGTAAATCTGAACTGGTGTAGGTGTAGTTTCAGGTGGAAAACAAGAGTCAGCAAAGAGACGAGGAGCAAGAGAAAATGGGCTGATCCCGATCTCCACCCTAATCACTAAACTCAAAGACTTAACTGACGTCACGAGCGCAGAGCTTGAGTCTATGGGTTCTTGAGGGCTTAAAAAGCTATTTAAAAAAAAAAAAAAGAAAGCAGAAAGCACAGTGAGAAACTCCTCAGTCCTTGTATGGAGTGCATGAGTGTGAATACTGGTACTGAGCCAAGCAGTCTTTTATTTATTTCTTTATTTATTTTTATGGGGCATTGCTCTAGATCTGCCAGCTGGCTTGACGAATCACCAGGAATGTCGCTGATCTGTAGAAAGGCTGGAATTTTAAATAACCCTTCTTCACAAAAGATACTTCACAGGTTACAGTATTAAAAATGAAAAAAAGCATATATAAAGTTTACATCAGCTGCTTTACTTTTATGGCTCTAATAAGAGCTCTCATTTCCTTTGACGAGAAATCAAAATGTCTTCTTTGAAAGGGGTCTGTTAACCCTGGCCTTGTAGATGAAAATGTACTGGTCTATTATGCCAGAACTACTTCTTGATTGGATACTCTGCGTTTTATTTGTCCACGTTTAGCTCTGAACCTATCAGCAGCTCTGCAGCAACACAGATCTTTAGCTACCTGCTCTGTCTTAGTGCTTAGAGGCCGAGAACTAATTGACCTGACAGGCGACAGGAGAGCTGGTGTCACCCCATGTGTCCGAGCCAGTCAGCAGCAGGGAGGGAGGAGGAGGAGGAGTTGGGACTAGTGTGGCGTAATCCCAACGGACTGCTGAGGAAATGCAGGAGAGGTGGACGGTGGAGAGATTTCTGTGGGTATTAAGTGACAAATGCTAAAGCAAGACAAGGCAAAGCGACTTTATGACCTCCGCCAAGGAGGTTATGTTTTTGCCGGCGCTGGTTTGTCTGTTTGTTTGTTTGTCTGCAACATAACTTAAAAACTTATGGACAGATTTTCATAAAAATTTCAGGATATGTCCAAATTTGGACAGCAAACAAATGATTACATTTTGGAGGTGATCAGGATCACTGTCTGGATCCAGGAATTTTTTTAAAGGATTCTTTATCATTGCGAGATAGGACCATTTTCAGGATATGTGTATTTATCTCCGCAATAAATGCTCTGAATGCTTGGAAAAAAAAATACAGGACATGGTCATGACACCATTAATAATGTGTAAAAGTCTGATCCAGATCCTGGAATATTCTGGATACTAAGATCCGGAACATGAAAAAAGTCAGGGTTATCACCTTTTTCAACACTGTGAGGTAACAAATGAAGATACAGACATGTAACTAACACCGAATTGTAGCTGACAGTCTGCTGAAAAAGAAATATGTTGTATCTATAATAGTTATGGAGCTGGATCCAGAAGAAAACTGCCATTACAGAAATGTCCATTTTCACGAATAACTATTGAACTAATAATGACATCAATGTGATTCCAATTGCTAAGTGTATGTTTACATGGTCAAGGAATCCATTATAATAAAACTAATGTAGGACTAATACTTTTGGGTGTAAGTCACAATATGTGGAGGAACTGTGCTGCTTAGTGGAGGTCTGTGCTCTCCAAGTGCTTTTCTAGTTTATAAAGCAAATTTCAAAACACACACAAAAGAATAAACGGCTGAAACTTAAATAGCCAGCACCCTGTCAGCCAACCAAAGTGAAATGAACTGGCCAATTACTTCCTATCGGCCACCTTGCATGAAAAGACAGCCTCAGGAAGTACCAGAGTGCTGTCCCAAGGAATAAAATCCATTAAGACACAGTGCTGTTTGGTTAAAATCCCTGGAGTCTCTAAGATGTGCACTAAATGCCTTTTTTGGTGCTGGCCCTTGGTACCCTGGTCACATTAAAACTGGAAGCTGACAAATTATGCAAGTGCAACTCTGGAGTATGTACTTATGAACAAGGTTTTATGAACAAGTAAAGTGGCTGTACTAAATCAGGAAGGCCATCCTCAACTTCCCCGGCCAAATGTCCTATGGATAAATCCCCCCCAGTGTGTCCCATACTTGCAAATTGGCTTGGATAAAAGCATCTGCTAAACTAATGGAATGTCCTTGTTTAATTTATTATAATTTTGTCACCGTCTTTTTGGTTAGATTTAGGCAAATGGAAAATAAGGTGAAGGCAATAAAAGTAAGGTATTAGGGTCAGGAAAAGGTTGATAAAACAACCTTTGATATCAGTCCGTCACATCAAAAATGATGTACAGAGTACATCATTACACTTTATTGATGCAGCTGCTTGAAGTCTTAAGGCCTGGAAAAGTTTTTTTTTTTTTCCCTGCAACACATAAAAGAAACATAAAGCCGACTCAACAGAAGAAGACACACATGCCGCAGTTAGAGGACAGACCTCATCACACGACTAAAGGGTTATTTATTTGTTTTGTTTGCATTTCACTTCTATTTTGAAATTGTTGTTCCAGACTTCACAGTTGGAGGTTTTAACTGGAACACTCCCTGAGGTCTGATTTCCAACTTGGAAAGTCAGAGAAACTTCACCTACCCAGACCCAGACTAATCTAACACGGCTGCTAAGCTAACGCCAAGCTGATTTTTCTGTCAGTAACAGTTCTGTGCTGCTCATTATGTAAGACATGCAAGCAGTGCCATTCACGTTTGATCAGCCTGCGTGCTGCTAAGCTGTTCGTATGTTCGTAAGTCCACGTGCAGTGTTGTTAATTGCTAATAATGGCTAACCCAATCTTTGGAAGAAGATTGTCTTAATTTGCATGTTCACTGATTTCTCAGATATTTCAAATATTATCTCTAAATGTTTAAAGTATTTCACTTTAATGAACAGACATGGGTTTTAGTGGTTTATTCAAAGATCTAATATAGTTAATACCAGGTGAAACCAGAAGAACTCAAAGACTTATGTTGGCCTTAGAATCTCATAAATGCATACATGAAACAGCAGTTTCCAACATCCATGACACCCAAAATGTCATGTTTGAGACTTGAAAGCCAACAGAATAGCAATTCCTTTTGAAGTGGGAATAAGTTGGAATTTTCATTTCATTCTGTCTCAAGCTGTTGCAGTAAAGTGCAGAACAATGCTCAGTCATTTTGTCCTTCTCTCTTTTTGTCCTCTGCAGGATTGAAGAGGAGCTGGGCGACCAGGCTCGCTTTGCAGGCCATAACTTCAGGAACCCCAGCGCTCTGTGAAACTGACAGACGAATGCCTCACACACGCATGTACACAAGTACACACACTGACAAAAACAGCAAACGAGGAATGAGCCATGTACAAAGATAGATCACACACATTCAGGAAAAAAAAAGCAAAATAAAAAAGGAGTAATGCACTGGACTGAAAGAAGGGAGATGCTGCTGTATGCAGACGTACGCAAACACACGCATTCAGAAAATAAGCAGATGCAATCCCCTGATTGAATGCGTACGCAGAGGAATACCATAAGAATATAGTATTTATAAGCCAGACATGCACTGTTACTGTAGGACTAGTTCATGTACAGTTAAAAGATAGACCTGCGAAAAGATTATTGTTGTAAGAAAAAAAAAGATCATAATTATTGTAGAGCAACTTTAGATTAACGTAAACTGAAGCACGTAACAGAACGAGATGGAAGAGGTCAAACTTTTAACATCAAACTAGAATGATGCAGTTTCAGGGCAGTTAAGGGAAAAAAACAAAAACACACAATGTTACACCAACACTGGTACACTCACACAATCAGCTGTGTTATACTCTCACCTGGAAACTCAAGTACCTGCACTCTTTCCACTTCTGTCGTCCTCTCGCGATCTCTTCTTGTCTACTTTTTCCTTCCTTCTTGTCTCTTTCTCAGTTCCAGTCGCTCCTTTTTCCTCCCACCCCGATGTGATTCTGATTATTTGTCCTTCATGCTTGAAGTTCTTCCTCTGTCTCAAAGAAAAAGAAGTGAAAATATATTGAACCTGTCCTCCCTTTGTTCCTTTGTTTCCTTCTGAATGTCCATAGATTAGCTGTGTTGAAAAGAAGAACGACAAATAAAAAACAAAAAACAACAACAAAAAAATAAAAATAATAATAAAAAAAATAATAAAAAAACATAAACAGAATGCTTGATGTTGAAAATACTGGGAAAATATGAGAAATAAAAATTAATTTACAATTTCAGTCCCACCTAAAAGAGTTTTGTCTTTTTGTGTCTGAATTTCTTCTGAATAACAGATCGTCCATTGAAAACTGAAATTCAGGACCATGGAGAGTTACTTAGTGAATTTTATACACTTTATATACTTTTAAATATTACTTGATTGTATTACTTATTCTATTATTAGTTTGAATCTTGGACAATCGTAAGGTAGAAAAAAATGTGGCAGGACCAAACATATTTACAGTATTTTTGATCTATTGTTCTTTTTTAAAGAATAAAATTAATATATTCATATTAATAAAACTCCAGTTCAGCCAGTAAATCAATACTGACACTCATGCTGGAAATAAATGTCTCACTGTTCTCGCCATTAGATTTGTGGTATCTAAAAAGAAAAGATTAAAAAAAAAAGCACATCTTTCTCACATAATCAAATTTCTTAATTACAGAATGAATTAATACCTAAACAGTCATTGATAGTGATTTTCTTAAAAACATGTCTGAAGTTTAAAACTTTGGAAAGAAGTTAATTGGATTCATCTGACCACAGAACAGTATTCAGGCATAAATATTAGTACACACTAGATCCTACATACTAGTTTCATTATTCAGTGTTTTTCAACACATCCTCAAGACTGCTGACCTGCGTACTTTAGATGTTTCTCTGCCGACTCAACTGATTCACATGGATCAGCTCCTCAAGGTCTTCTCAAGTCTCTCAATGAACCGAACTGGTACTCTGAGCCAGGTGCAGGGAGACCTGTAAACCAGGGGCATCCAAATTCCAGTCCTTGAAGGCTGCTGAGGGCTGCTGTACTGGTTCCCTGCCAAAACACATCTCATTCAAATGAATGAAACGCTAACAGTCTTGTGAAGATGTAGATGGAAAGCTGATGGGGATCCATTCATTTAAGTCAGGTGTGTTGCGGCAGAGAAACATCTAAAACGCTTCTTAAAGATATACCTTGTGTTTGTGTCGTACATATTTACTTGTGAGATACGTACTTGCAGTATTGGAATTCATTCTATTAAGAAGAAAAAGTGGAAAATGTGGAAAAAAAAATCAATCATATGAATCACCAGAAAGTCTAATTAGGCTTACAGTTCGCAAAAAAACCCAAAACATTCAAATAAACAGGCAATAACACACAAAACTTTTCCACATTTTTATTTATTCACCAGTCAGTTCCCCTGATCGCTGCACTGGTGTGAAGTTCACACCTCAACCAGTGTTAAGCTACATGTTTTAAAGCTTTGGTCCCCGACTCCTCAGAGCTTCAGCAGAAAGATACATTTTCTCTTTGTGATTTTCATTCAAGTAAAGTCTGTCTTGCAGACTCTGTAGTAACACTTAGTGCAATTATACGTAGGTGATACAGACATTAGTGCTATCACTCAGCAGGCAAACACAAAACAGTCTGGGCTGATGGGTTCTCTGCAGGAAATTTACTCAACTAACTAACAGCAGGTGCTGAGTGAACAAAAAAAAAGTGACTTACTATGATGGTTTATACACTCCACAAGGCTCTCAGCCCCTATTCTCACCTTCATCACCTCACAAGTACACCCTCATTCATTCCATTTGCAAAACACAAATTAAATCACAAAGAACAATAAAAAAGAAGAAAAGTACTGGTATTTACTTATTTGTAGATACTTATTCAACATAAATGTTTTGTGTGCGGATCATTTGGGTCAGTCTGCAAACAGGCAGCGACAGCTGAAGTCTAAAGGGTGAAGTGTTTTTCACTGGACGTGGTGGGATCAGTTATCTGTGCATGTTACGCGCGTGCATTGATGATGTCCACAAACTCTGGCTTCAAAGAGGCTCCGCCTACCAGGAAGCCATCCACGTCTCCCTGGGACGCCAGCTCCCTGCAGTTAGCTCCTGTGACTGAACCTGGAGCATTAACGGAGAGAAAGAGGCGGTCGTGTGCCTATCAGAGCTGCTAGAGGTATTTCAATGGTGTAAAACCTTAAAAAGATCTGGAAAAAAAAAACATTATTCATGGAAAACAAGACGTTTACACGCAAAAATTTGGCCCCTTATCCACATTCATATAACGAAAGTGTAAAGATTAGATGTTTTCTCTCTATATCCATCACTGACCTCCATAAATGATGCGCACAGAGTCAGCCACATCGTCAGAGACATTTGCCCTGAGCCACGCCCTCAGCTTCTCATGGACCTCCTGGGCCTAAAAACAAAACAAACAAAACAAAACACAGAGTTAACATTTAAAAGTCCCATATTCTGCTATTTTTAAGCTTATTTATGTGGCCAAGTACTGCAAATAACTAGTTTGACAGAGACCATACATGTCAAACTCAAGGCCTGTGGGCCAAATCCAGCCCAACACATCATTTTATCTGGTAATAAGTTCATAGACAGAAACACACATGAAGACCGCCACTGCAGCGCAAACATTCGAGTCATGGCCATTAATCGTTGTTACCTGCTCAGGTGTGGCTGTCTTGCCTGTGCCGATGGCCCACACTGGCTCATACGCCAGCACCACTTTCCCCCAGTCCTCAACATTCTCTGTAACACAAAATCATTTCTGAATTTCTCATGAAACAAATCTGTTTAGTAACCAGGTTCCTCACGCACTCAACGTGATTATATCAGTGAAAACAAATCCTTAACACAACTCATGTCAAGGGGTCTGGTGCATGTCTTTCCTCCTCATGATGAAAAAACAAGAAAAACTAACGATTCCTTTGTGCACAAGAGAACTGAGTTCCAGACTGAGACGCATCCTCGTGCCAGTGCAAGGACACAAGCATTAATGAGTTGTCCTCCTTGTTTTCTCTGGCCTCATGGAACAGCATGTCGTGTTGTAACAGCTGGGTCTACTGGCATTACTTCAGCAGCACAAACCACTGACCTATTTACATTTTAAATCAGTGCGCAGCCTAGATTGAGGACAGGAGGAAGATACATGACGTCAAGTTGGACCCAGAGAACATCTTCAATCAGACTGTGTAAATGAAAAGTGGCTGATTACCAAAGCAAATATATATATCTGCATGTGTGTGTATATACACACACATGCATATGAACTTGCAGGAAGCATAAAGAAATATAATTTGTCTTATTTACCTGCAATGACCTGCGTCTGAGCGTAGACGACTTCCTCCGTGGTGCCTGCCTCCCGCTCCTCAAGCTTCTCACCAATGCAGGCGATCACACCCAGGTCGCTCTGCAGAGCGTGAGCCACCTGAGGAGGCACGCCAGAGTCAGACATGTACCTGCAAACCCCACGTGTGCCTGCATTGTATTTCAACAAACTGCTAAAGAAATGCTTTAGGAGTACAGGTGGGAGGAAACAAGGTGCCGCTTCTTTGGTGGCGTCAGACCTAATGGAAACTTGATGTTCTGGTTTTGTCAAAAAATATCTGTTTGAAATCCTGTCCAACACAAAACAGCATTAAAACACACGTCAAGGTGTTAGAAATCGGGGCAGCAAAAGCCTGGAAAGGTTGCTAGCGCATATGAAAAACCAGTGGGGCAGCATTTGACAGCTGATTAGATTAGTTGTCAACAGGACAGTAACATGACCACCAGTTTGTGGCAAACTGCATCTTCAAATTGTGGAACACTTCCGGAAAGATGCTCCTCAATGTAAAATTGCAAAGACTTTGAAGATCCCACCATCTACACGACATAATATGATCAATATCATGCATAAGGGACTTGATCGATCCACATGCTGCATGCATCACATCAACCTGGCTTCAGGAGAAGAGTCCAGGTGCTGAACTTCCCAGACGTTTGCAGACAGTTTTCTTTGGAATAGAGGTAATATGATCTAGACGGAAGCTGAAGCCCATCTCTTTGACTGTAATTCCAAAATATTAAAAACACTGAAAACTACGCTTGATGAAAAAAAAAAGAAAAGAAATGTCAGCCAGTGATAGAAATGTATCTTCAGCAGGAGAAAGCAGCTCACCTTCTGGCCAATCAGATCATCGCTTTCCCCAAAGACGTGACGCCGTTCCGAGTGTCCGAGGATCACCCAGTCTGCCCCGCAGTCCTTTATCATGGCTGGGCTGGAGGAGGAGAGGACAGGTTGGAGACGAGACACACGAGGTGCCACAGATGACCAAAAGTCCTGAAGAGACTTTATGGATTTTACCACTGAGCTCAAAAATCTTTTAATATGATTTAATTCAAATAAATTGCGTAATCTCAAAAACAGCAACTTCTCATATCTGGGAAGCTGATTATAGAAGAATATTTAGAAAAAAAACTGGTGGAAAAGATTTTCCATGTCTATTGTGTGCATACATCTACTGATGCCCCTGCACACATCATCAGTTATGTGCCTGGTATCAGCAGCGTTTCCACTCTTTCCACATGATACATCTTCCTCCAGGTGACCCAGCAGACCCCAGCCTGTGTCCAGATGGTTAGCTAGCTACCATGACTCCATCTTGAGGCCCTCTCTGCTGCACCGCTGGTACTGACCATAGCTCTCCTCCTCCTCTCTCTGTCAGTGCCCAAACTGCTGAAAGCTCTGGTCAGGTGAACAGGCTGCAAAACCCCTGCAACCAACCTCCACTGGGAGCCACCCTGCTCTAAAACCAGTCAGCTGACAGTCACTGACCAGTCCTGCATACTTGGAGAGCTTCCTCTCAAATGCTTCTTCCAGGCGTCTCTTCATAAAGTCTCTTCAGTACGGTCGGCTCCAACAGCACTACTTGCTTGACACGGACACAAGAACAATGTCTGGTTGTAGGAAAACTAGAAAATTAGTGGAAAGGTTTTCCACATCTAGAATATTTACTTTTAATTATTTGCAACCAGTATGAACTCAAGATATTTCATATTTGTTCTCTTCAAGTTAATACCATGCATCCTTTTTTACATCTTAGACCTCCATTGCAAAAAAAAACAACAATGCTGGGACATTAAAATGTGTCTGACTTGTTCCCACCCCATCACACAGCATTTTAAAGGAATCCAAGGATGGTTCCAGTTGTTACTTTATCTCCTTCTCGATAAAAGAGGAAACAGTTTGCAGTTGTTGGTTTTGGTATTTCTGCACAATCTACTGAGGGTCGACCAGAACTGCTGGTGGGCAGGTCCCCTCTTCTTCTTCATATTCTTCTTCTTCCTCTTCATCATCGACCAAGCTCTGGGTTTCTCAAGCGCCTAGAGATGACTTGTCGTAAATAGGCGCTATATAAAAAAATTGAATTGAATTGAATTGAATTGAAATTGACCATTGACAAAAAACATGGATGTCCCTGGAAAAGATGTGGTCTTGAACGCAGCACAGCTTTTGAGCATTAATGCCGTAAGTGTAAACGAGCTTTGCCAAGTACGCAGATACAACCAAACATCGTCACAGAGCCTGACTTTTGGACTTGTTGCTGATAACAATGTGGAAGGTTCTTCTTGTCTTCTGTCCAGATCACTTATTTGGTTGCACAGTAAAGTTTCAAGTGGAAAGGTTTTTCCTTATTTTTTCTATTTTCTTTTATTTACTGAATGTCTTTATTATCTTTCTAATTATGTAAAGCAGTTGCTGAAATGCACCATTTATGGTCATTACGTTAATATTTCAAAGAAGAGAAATACTTGAAATATAAGCAGATTATTTAGATTTTTGGTTCTGAATATTAATTTTGATTTTTTTTATTAATTGCCCAGCTCTAATATATATATTAACAAATAAAAATTAAATTGATGAGGAACAAACTAAACAAACCAAAAAAGAAATAATGAGAAATACTTCATCTGTCCCAACTTTTTTTTTTTTTGATTGAATGTTGAATTAAAAGAAAAAAAAGAACAATCTGACATTTGGATTATTTTTTATTCGGCTTTGAATAACAACTCATTGTATTTTGGATTTTCTGAAAGCAATTAAAGTACCTGATCTCTCCCGTAAACGCCCCCTTGGCCACCTTGTAACAGTTCTGAGCTGCAACGCCGATCCTGGGATCCAAACTGGACCGAGCAAAGTCCAGGTAGATGAAGGGAGCGCCACACACCACTTCTGGAATTTGGACAGAAAATCTGTTTTTTAGCTCTTTGCAACAAAATGCTGTTGATACTTAAAACAAATCCTCCTTCAGAGTAATTTTGAACATGAAAAACCTGAATTCTGTGTGTATTGACTCAGAATCCATCAATGCTCATTACTGCTTTAACTATTTACACTTTTAGCCTGAAAAAGCACAAGTGCCTCAGACCCACTGTGGTGCATTTGATGGTGACAGGAGAGCAAGATGTTGTTAAATGTAAGGAACAATTATGATTTAGGACGACTATTTAAAAGAATTTAACATGATCTAATGATGACGTTTTTTTAATCAAATTATTTTACTCAAGATGCAAGGCTTTGAGAGAAGTCATTCATTTATTCACCAAACCAATTATTTTGCAAGATATGAAATAATATTCTTGCAGCTGTTTCCAAAAAAGATGGGATGTGTAAAAACCATCCATAAAAAACAAAACAAAAAACAACTTATCCTAAACAGAACATCCATGCAGCTCAAAACAATACAATGTGTTTTGTATAATACAAAAAAAGTATCACAACTAATCAGATTGATCATTGACATTCTGTTCCTTAAATTCTGAGCCTCCCCCACCCCAACCACCCCTTTTGTCTTTTTTGAGCATTATTTTCTACTGTCTATAAGATACAAACTTCTTGAGGTGAATCAATGTGGGTTTTCCTATGACTGAGGTCAATTATTTTAAAAAAAAAGTCCCTAAAACTGCTTTACTATCTAATCTGTCTACCTTCAATAGCATCGTCAGATATGATATTTTACTATCAGATATTCTATTTGTACCTAAATAAAGAACCTTAAAATACATGAAATTAAAACTCTGACAATACAACAACACTAGGACAGTAGGCTACTACAGAAACATGATCTGCGTATGTGTAACAAAGCTATTTTAATAATTACCCTCACCCCTGATGATGAGGATGAAGAGGAAACAAGGCCCAACACTCATGAAATACGTAAGAGATTAAAAATTATTATAATAAAACGTTTTTCAATCACTTCTAATATGAATGCACATACAGATTTAGCAGAAATGTAAATGCAGCCCATAAGTAAAAGCAGAGGACTTTGCATTACTTGAGGACTGTCCGGAATTCATCCAGATCACGTGACGCTCAATGTCACAGTGTCACCTGCGCAGCATCTCTGTGTCCGAACCCACCGCCCCGATCACTATTGATTACCACAGAAAGCCATCGATCATCGGTCGGTGCTCTGACTGGGTGTGTTACCGGTGTCCTCGTGCAGGCTGGCGGTGTTCAGGGTGCTGATCAGCTCTCCCAGACTCTCCTTGGTCCCGTTCATTTTCCAATTTCCTCCCACGAAGAACCTCCGGAGCGCCATGGCCGGCTGATGGTGGCAGATACCTGCTGGGAAAGGAGACGGAGGCCCGACGGATGGGCTGCAGGTCTGGACGGGTCTGGACGGGTCCGACAGGTGAGTATGTCAGGATCTGTGGGAAATATCAGAACCAGACAGCAGACGACATCCGTCTTCCTCTGGTTTGGGATTATGATGCGAGTGAAACCGTTATATGGGCCGTTACCGCCCTCTAATGTAAAGATATGGTATGTCCAATGAGCATATATTTTTTGGGCCAAAATTCCAAAGCTCAGTAATTATTATTATTATTATTATTATTGGGCCTTCTTCATGAATAATAACAGCAGTTTGGAAAAAACAGAGACCTGCCCATCTGGTCCTTAGAACCATGTCACATTCAAAGTTACTTAAGTCACCTTTCTTCCTCATCTCATTCTCAGTTTGAACTTCAGCAGGTCATAATCAGTCATGCAATTTGCTGTTTTGATGCTTTTGCCTAAGACTCTAAACATCACTTTGCAGCAATATTTATTGATTCTGTGAATCCCAGCTCAGTAACTGTTATCGTTCTCGAATTACCAGTCTGATAAGATGCAGCAAGTAAACTTGATGTTTGTCTGTCTCATCTTCTTCATCTGCCATCAGGCCCACAGAGCTCAGTTCTTGGTACATCACTCGTATGTTTATGGCATTCTGCAAGCTGTCATCAAAGCCCTTATTCATTTATATGCTGGCTCCATCTTATATGCTTCTGATGATTTCACCAACCTAAAAGTGTTTTTAACATCATCCCAAAGGTCTACAAATATCTAGAAATTTGACTGGATAATGCTTTCTCTGTTCTCCTTTCATGTCAATGCGTCACTACAATCTAAGGACAAAGCAGGACTTGATTTTCTATACAGCCTCTTTTACATCTGCTGCCAAACATACGATTGTTGAAAAGACCATCCTTCCATTATTAGATGATGGAGACATGATCTACCAATGGGAACACTCCAGAAACACACCTGGACCTGGACTATCAGTTCTGCGGCTGATTATCTTTTGGTCTGGTAGACAGAAGAAAAACCTCATAAATATTCAGGTACACTCGCAATTATTCACCAACATTTGTGTGTCTTCCCTGCTAGTGGTTTTGAAGGTATGACTCATTCAGCGGACATGTGTTAACCTCGCTAATTATGGTGCCCTCCTGAGCATGCAAACCCCTTGAAATTAACTGCATTAATTTGCTATATAATAGAATCTGAACTTCATCAAAGCCACAGTGCAGTAATGGACATGCAAGGTGCTTAAAGCTGGTAATGCATAAACAACTATCATTTCTCATGTCTCTATTGGAGAAACCCTTTAAACATTCATCTGGAGTTCAATTAATGAATTAAAGCTGCTCATAAGAAGCATGATCTGAGCCAAAGGAGCTCTCTGAAGACGTATAATCAAGCGTGGTGGATCTGCATAAGGCTGCGAAGGGACACAAAGACGTCTCAGGGTTTAAGCATCAGTCAGTTCACATAAAACAGACTCTATATTAATGGAAACTGGTTGGTATCATGGCAACTCTCCAAAGACATAAAGCAGACTCCACAATCCTGTTCATGAGTATTCTGTACATAATTCACTGAACAAGCAGCGTGTACATGTTGGAACAACACACAAAAAGATCACCTCGTAAATCTGCAGCACCTCTGTGGACTTCAAGAAGAATATTCAACATTTTGTATATTGTATAAAGGGGACATCTACTAACAGCAGTACATCATCCCACTGGAGAAGCATGGTGGAGAGAGTATCATTGCCTGGGCTTGCTAAGCTGCCTTGTTTCCATCAAAGGGAAAATGAACCAGAGTTTGCTGGACGTTTACCAAAAAACACCCTACAAGACTGTGTCAGGATACTTTCTCTGTGCTTTCTCTGCAGGCTGGAGCTTAGTAGAAGTTGAAGGATCCAGGAGGACAGTTAACTGAGCAGTAGATTTGTCCAGCAAAAACCTTTGAAGGCCCCCCCCACCCTTTTTTATTTTATTTTTTACCCCAGTTACATGGCTCAGTGCAGTTTTACCCCAAACTGCTCTGAGCCATGTTGAAAAGAGGCAGGACTAAGCCGTCAAAGCCAACGGCAGAGTCAATGGTTAACTCTCTGTAAAGCCGTTAAATGATGTCCAGGCATGTGATTGGTTAGCTTTATTGCTTAATATAAATTTATTGGGTGTGATACAAAAAAAACCCACCCCCTGTACTGTTGACATGGATGTAATATGTAAACATAGATGAAAAAAAAAAGAAAACAGCAACTATTTTTGTACCAGGCTGTAAATATGTTTAATTCAGCTGCAAAGTTGACACTTTTAACATGGGGGTCCATGGATATTTGCCCTGTTTTGGAGCCAGCACCAAGTGGTCAGTCAAGGAACTGCAAGAAAACGTACTTCCTGGATGAGCTTCAGCCTGGAAGTGGGATGACATCAGAGTTTCTTAAAATCTGTCTTAGTCAGGAAACATTTCAGTGATGAGAAATGGTCAACAGTTTCTCCTGAACATTGTGCTGGTCTGATGCTGAGCTGCTGGAAGTGTGACTGGTGCTGAAGGAGGTTCCACCAACTATTAACTATGAGGTTTCATTTACTTTCTCCTCCAGTTTAATCAGTGTGTTCACTAGAAACTGAAGCACAGATGGTATCACATCATTATACCTGAGACAAACTGATGCTTGTCCAAAACTCCTCCTCTGTGATCCGTCCAAAGGATATGCTAACCAGATGTCTGAACCTCTTCAGTTGTCTTATTTTATATGTATATATGTATGCGTATGTATATATATATATATATATATATATGTACATGTGTGTATAATATGCCACCGACTATGGCATGCTCGTGAGTGGAGATGCTCCCACTTGAG
>JBAMYA010104756.1:0-19988 GCA_037176975.1 Arrhamphus sclerolepis | reverse complement strand
TATATCTGTACAGTTTACTGTGGAAACATGTCAGGTATGTTTGGACAAATTATGTCTGACAACAAAAGAACAGATGACCACGTGGACCAGGGACACTATGAACTTTATTCTATCTATGGAGGATTGGACTATACACTTGTCCCCCTCGTCTGTTCCATTTTGGAGACCGAGGTGACGCTCCCTCCCTCCCTTTGCTTTTTTGATTTGAACTTCAACATTTGTCCAAAACAGATCCTCTCGATCTTCTCCTGACCACGATGTTCTACATCCTCATGAAGACTTGAACCCAGCTCTTCTCCTCTCTGGACCAGCGCTCTAACAGTCTGAGCTACTCCAAAGATGAAGAAGCTCTCATCAGATTTCAGTTTAACTTTGGTTGTTGGACCTTCAAAGATCATTAAATCAGGAGAAACATCAGTTCAATCGGTTTCTGGGGGAGTTGATGCAGTCAGAGAACAGCTCAGAGAGCTGAAGCTCTGCTTCATGGTTCAGGAGGACTCAGTTCAACTTCTCATCTGAAGTCGAAAGAGGAATTTAAGTTTCTTGACTTTTGAAGACTGAAATTTGACACTTGACAATTTGATTTTCCCTTTGAAGATTAATAAAGTTTTATCTAGCTATCTATGTACCTACTACGAAAGCTGGACAGGTTTAGATCCAAGTATGCTGCCATGGCAGTTTACTCCACATCTCAAACCTGGTCCGAACAGGTTCTGGTCTTGGTTAACTGAGGTTTCCACTTAACCACTCCCCTCATAAGTACCGTCCGTCCACCAACTTCTCACAAGACAATGCCAGCACACCTGGATGATCCCTGTGATATTGGAGCACAAACTGTGAGGAGTAGAGCTGAAGATCTTTGCCCAAACATGCTTAATTTTAATCATGTTACACGGGCTCGGGCCAAGCTCGGGCCAGCAAACCATTTTGCACTTAGAAACCCAAAACAGAGAAAGACACTCCAGCTCCCCTAAGCTTTTGCACCAGTAATGAAAGCAAAGTCTGAGGTGTGGAAAAGTCTGGACCATGTGCAGAATAACAATAATGAAGCAGTCGGTTATATAGTCTCACAATCATACAGTCAAGGTAGAACATTTAGGAATTAATTAACTGTACATGTAGGTATGTCTAGGGAGATCAAACGTCCTCTTTTGGCCAGACATGTCCACTTTTTACATCCTGTCTGGGGCGTCCACGGGGGAGGGGTCGTTATAATTTCAGATGTAGATTAGCCCAATTAAGACAAGAATGTATTATTCTGACCATTTGTCCAACAATTAAATTGTGATCAGGTGGGATAGAGTCTCCATCTACGAAGAAACCTGAAGCCTGACGATGGTTAAACAGGTGAGCACCCATCCAGAAGATCATGAGTTCAAACCTGCTGTTTAATATCTATTTTTTCCACTTCAACCAGACACTAAATGATTTATATAAACGTATGGTTTATAAAGCTACTTTGTGTTTTTGGGTTTTCAGAATATAGTCACCTCAGCTACGCCCTCCACTGAGTTATGTTGCATCTACACATTATTAATTGAAAGCAGGTAATTTCACTTAAACATTTCAGACATTTCACAGGTTAGTAATCATCTGTAACACAGATTTAAAGAACGTATTGAGGGAAAAAAGCCCTTATTTACGCATTTACCCAATTAGTAATTCTTTGCCAAAAAACCTGCTTTGCTTTATTGATGTGTTTGATTTTGCTCCATTAAAGTTAATTTCAGGTCCTCAAAGCTCTGGATCATGATGGTGTAGCTTCTCCGGTAAAGTAAGGTGATTGCACCGTCATCGAAAACGGTAACATGCGTGGCAACATGCACTTTTATGTGAACACGCTCAAACTCCGAGTAGGTAAACACAGGTTCAACAAATCAACCTCATAACCAGCTTCGTGGTACCAAGTAGCACCACTTTTAGAGGTCTGGTTTTGTCAACCCGGGTTTACAGAGTTAAGTCTGGGTTACTTCTGAGTCAGTTAACCCGCTTCGTAGTTCAGACCCCAGCGATCCAGAGACAAGAGAAAAACAACAACAGAAAAAAGGGGACAAAAACAATCCGCTAAAGGGTAAACAAGACAGGCCAATAACAATACGATAAAATTAATAACTAGATGAAAGTTAAAAAAAAAAAAAGGGGGGGGGTTAAAAGACAGAGTAATAACTGATCGTAGCGTGTTACATGCTCAGCGAGGCGTCCCGTTCACATTTGTTACCATGTCATTTGTAATTTGTACGTTCTGACTGCGACTCTACATTGACTTTTGGAGAATTATTGTGGATTTCAGTTACAAATAAGGCTGCATTACATTTCAAATGATCTGCAGGTGACAGTCCTCCTAAACCAGGAGACCTGGTCTGTCCTGACCACGGATGAACAGACAGAACGGCTCCAGGAGAAGAGGTCCAGCCAGGTCCAGACCTTGAAGCCCACAGAGGATCTGTGCAATGACCTCCAGAGATCCGATCACAGCAGACCTCCGCATGCGTCTGCAGGAACTCCTCCTGCTCTTCATCCAGCTCTCATCCAGAGAAACTGAAAGAGTTTGCTGCAGTTGCTGCTGAGAAAGGAGGTTAAACCGACTCTTCACTCCAGAGTTGCACTTACTTTTTCTGCCCCAGAAGGAGGACTGCTGAGAAATTAGCATAGTGTACATCAGCAGCACCCAGAGTCTGAGGCAATGAGCTTCCCACGAGATAAAAGCTGCAGAGTGAAAAAATGAATAAAAAGTCATTCTTCTGATAATTAATATATTTCATCATTCCCCTCAAACTTCTGGAGCCCCTCTCCCCTCTGGGGAGGCTTCATTGTTAGATGCAGATGCTGAATAGCTCTAAAAACTAAACAGATTTTCCAGTTTCTCAGTGTGGATGTGCAGCATTAGCATGCTGCTGTGCATGTGGGGGTTACACCCACTCCCATGACCCTCTGCTGTATTCTTCCTCACTCTGTGCCCTTTACTACCCGCCATCCCTTCTCACTCCACTCACTCCTTTCCTCCTGCATCCTTTGTCAATCACTTCCCACATCTCCTCGCCTGGTTCTTGCTTTTCCCCTGAACCGTCCTGGTTCTCAGCGAGGCTGAGAAGTCCCAGACTCGTCTCCTTAAGGACACGTGCAGCGCTGTGATAAGCCGGTCCTACTCACTTACAGCAGCCATAGATCTCAGGCAGCATTCAGAACTGAAAATATAAACAAGAAAAAGCGTTTTATTACATTTTGAGGTGAGTTAATGAGTTTGCAGCGGCTCAACATCATGTCCCATAAACATTAAGAGCTTATTGATTTTAGATGGAGGGAAGCAAAGTCAGGATCAAGTATTGTCTGGAACAGACTCTGCTCATCCTCATCCTCCCAGTTCTACATTAAGCAGCTTAGAAACTGTGCATATTTACACTGTACATGTTCAGTCTGCAAACCTTTGAAGCTGTGTTATTTATGTGAACTGTGTGGGAGGTTCGAGTCCTACATTCTTCCTTTCAGCTACTTTTTTTCCTACTATTTCCCTGCGTTTCTGTGTCGCAGCGGTTTCCTGCCCCTCGTCTCTTCCTTCACCGGGATTCTGCTGCTGCTTGTGGCTGCTTTTTAACTTCTTCCTCCTCAAGAATTTGCAATTCAGATGAGTGCAGAGGAGAAAAGTCAGGCAGCACCTGGTGTCTGGGAAAGCGCTGATGAATGTGTCGTCGCACTTTGGTGCAGTTCTGACGGACCAGCTCTGACTGCAGTGGAGGAGGTCACCTGTTTCTGTGTGCAAAGCAATTAGTCTCTACATCCTCCCATTGTCAGGATGATTGATAGCTCTCGTATGTAACTTCTGAGAAGAACCTGGGGCTGCTTTTATGATGAACTGGGGGATGGAGTTATTGTAACGGGCTCCAGGTCTCAGTGCTCATCATTTAGTCTTCATGGTTTGTTCTCCCCTTCAGAGGCTTTCTACTTTGATGGAAAGCTCAGAGATGAGGACAACAGGAACAGCAAAGCAGAGGCTATCCTCAGGTTTAACCACACGACAGATGTCTGGTCCGGTTTTACAGCGAGGAGCGTATTCAACTATGCAAATTATGAAATAATGCAGTAGAGAAAGATTCTAATCCACACAAATGTATTTCCCGTCATAAATGCCTAAAACAGCTAGATTTGCCGAATCGTACTCATGCTGCCAACAACAAGAGGGTTGATGCCAGGGTGAGATAAGTGTCCAGATGTTAGTCAAAGCTCAGACCCACATGGATGGTGGAGGGTGCATGGGAGCTTCCTGCAGCCTGCTTCACTGCAGCAGGTCGTCAGCCTCATTTCCTGGTGGAGATCAGACTGCGTCAGAGCTGCTCTTTGTCTCTGGTTGAGCTCATAACTCCTAAGAAGCATCATTTCAAGGTACAACGAGGAGGTGGACGACTTCCAGTTCACCTCATCTGAGTACCGTGTATGATGCGGTGAAACCAAGGAGGTAACCCCATGACCGAGCATTAGAGGTGCACACCGTAGACTGGACAAGAAGAACTGAACTACACCAACTACCTGTGATGTCACTTACTGGTTTCCTCCCTCAAACTGCACAGCACCACGCAGCAAATGGGCAGAACGAGGAGGAGCAGACGCTGGGCTCGATGGGAGGACGTATTCGGAGCTGAAGTGGTGAACTGCTTGTTGAAACCGTCCAGCAACCATGGAGACCTGCAGGTTTGGTCTGGACCTGCTGCCATGTCCACTTTCATGTCACTTTGTCAGTTAAAATGACACTTGTTGACACTGTACGACTGAATTTAAACATGAATCCAAGTAGAGCGTAGTAAGAGATGCTTTTGCGTAGAGAAGAAGAAAACATTTTAGATTATTCTGTAACACACACAAAATGTTGCTTAATTACCAATTAATTATCGGGAAAGAAATGAGGAAGGGCTAATTACTCATTTCCTTTTGATGATTTGACCATGAACTAAGCCCACTCTGCAACTTCATGATTAAGTAACGGTTAAGCAGTAATTAGTTCATCACTGGCTGTCAGTCAAGCACGTCGAGTGACGTCCGGGCATCTTATGCTTCAGCTTTATTGGTTAATAAATTTATCTGATGTGGTACAGATTAGTTCCCCCTGAACAGCTGTCATGGATGTAAAATGTAACCACCGATGAAAAGAACCACCTTTGTACCAGGCTGTAAATATGTTTAATTAAAGGTGGAGCTTTTATCATGGAGGTCAGTGGAGATTTTCTCTGTTTTGGAGCCTGCACCTAGTGGTCAGTGGAGGAACAGCAACTAAACTCACTTCCTGGATGAGCTTCAACTCAGAAGTGGGATGGTTGCTGATTGGTTCAGTTCCACAGCATGAACAGACATGCAACGACGTAAGAATCAAGTCTTAAATTTGTCTGCTACTAATGTAGTTGACTGTTCGTTGCATCGTTAGTCCCCTTTAAGTCAATACCAAGTGTGTGTATGAGAAATGAGGAAAACAAAAAGATGAGCACGAGAACACAGTTGTACAAACAAAGTAAATGATTTCTGCAGCTCTGTCATCTCTCTGCTGGTTACCCACTGGGTTACAAACTCTTGTTGGCATTTCTAAGACTGCTTTGAAGGAGGTTTAGGTCTGAATCCACATTTACAAAGTAGAAAGCGAGTATCACTCCACCCCTGGGTGCCTTAAAGACAAGACTCATTTCCATTTTAGTAGAAGCACATTTCCTCCCTGAAAAACAAAGACGCATCAATATTAAATTCAGTGTGTGCTCCTGAAAAAGCAACACATTCGCATCAAACATCCACATTTTTTGCCTTCAGATCCCAGCTGAACGTGCTGGCTGCTTTCAAGCTAAATTTGCTCCGACTCCACATTTGTAAATGTCACTGAGACGTCAAAGCACTTCAAGTCTGATTTGCTAAATAAATGTCTTGTAGGGTTATTTCTTCCTGCACTTCCTTCAGAGTCCTCAGTAAAAATGTGATAGCAAGACCAAAAGGGACAGAGGAGGCCGTCAAAACTGTCAGCTTGCATACGAGTCAGACTTTCTTTGCTCTGTTGCTTCATCAGAAAAGAGATTAAAAACCTATTAATATGTGATGATCTGTCGTAGATGAACTCCATGAAACAAATTGGACTCCCTGCGAACGGGTTTTTCCACCGTGACTCTGGTGTTTTTGTGCGCAGCTGTCAAGGCACAGGCCTGGGAATACGTTCAAATAAAGGATCTGAGCAGGATTCAAACTCATGATTCCTGCATGAGCTCATCCCGAGCAGAGACGCTGAAGAACGCTCACACGTCAGTCTCAACCAGCGGAAGGAAACTGCAGCAGGATTTTTATTCGTTACTGCAGAAAGCTTTCTCATTCGGTCCTGTCTTCAATCAGTCAGCCAATAACTGGCTCTTACTCTGTAGCAGCAAGCTAGCAAGCTAGTTAAATTTGCAATGAAGCTGTTTGAATGTGAAAGTGTGGGAACATCTTAGATAGAAAGATAATCTGGTCACTTGAGCGTTCAGAACATCAGTTTTTCTTGAGTTCATCAAGATACTAATAAACCGTGGCACACTGAAAAAACCTGGAGTGGGCCTCATCATCAACACCCTTAACTGGGACAGCAGCTGTGTCCCCCCACTGTAACCACTTGACCCATCATCTGCCCACCCAGCTGCTCCTCATTAACGAGCATACGTCGTCCAACTTCCATCAGTCATGCTCTGACAGATCAGCAAGGTAGCCTTTTTCTTCCACCTGTACCTGTTCACCATCTGCTCCCGTTCACCCTCTGCAGTGGTTTCCCTTCTTTGACCCCTCTGTTTTAACTGTTTCTGCTTCAAAACAACCTATTTTCAGGTTCTCATCTGTTCATTTAAGAGTGAATCCAAGTACAGTGTAGGAAAGGAATCATAAAATATTCACTAACACTTTACAATAAGGCACACAAGATGTCACTTAATCACCATCTGGTTCATGGGTTGTTTTCTGATAATTAAGCCACATCTAAATGGTAATTAAGCAACATTTTGTGTGTCTTATTGTAAAGTGGCTCCACCTATTTTACTATTAATTGTTGGATTAATTGTTTGGTCACATTCAAGTACAAAGAAAACCAAAACCATCCTGTTGGACATTAAAATATCAGTTTCAGTTTGATTTGAAGGAATATTTGTTACTTTTATGAAGCATCAAGTCGCTGCAGCGGTCATCTGTGGCTGCTGCTTATGACTTAGCATTACGCTGACAAGCGATTACCAAACAAGACCCCGAAAAACCCAAACCTCGCAAACAAACTGTGTGCAGGATAATGAAGCTGGGCCTCATTTTTTTGTTCTGTGTCCATTTGAGCAAAAACAATGCAGCTCGGTCAGATAGAGCCTCCTACGTCGTAACCAGCATCGGTCTGCTCGCCTCTCCTGCTAACGCAAGAAGTAAACAACGTTGTTCAGCTGTCATCTTTCTGAAGAAGTCTTTTCTGTAACACTGTAATCATTCCACATGCTCTTTGATCGCATCCCGGGTTGCTTTGCACACGTCAAAACGTACAAGGTTAATAAAATATGTAGCACTCGTTGCTACGGAGAGCAGAGCTCTCACCATCTGCTCAGTCAGCCAGAACAGAATCCTGAGATCAGCAGTGTTTGGAGTCATATCTTCTTATAATCAGAGATTTATTTGAAGATGCGTCTCTGAGAGGATGTGGGGAAGGCAGCTGATGATTGACAGCTGCATACGCTGGTATAAATACTAATAAGCAGGAAATAACTCAACATCACGGTGCTCCGACGGCCCAGCGTGCTGCTTTTAATAGTAAATGTGGGTCTCACTTTCATAAGTCAACTATTTCATGGAGGATGTGAGGAGGGTTTCACTGCGATGTGGCCTCAGAGATGGTACTGAAGGTCCAGGAATACAGCAGGAAGGGTCTTACTTTCAGAGAACATCAGTCTGAACAGCTTTTAAAGCTTCCAGGATGGAGATCCACCAGCGCAGTGTTTCTGCATTATTCATCTATGGAGCTTCTTGCAGGGCAAGACCTCCTCGCTGGTCCATCAGGGGAAGCAGCAGCACAGAGAAGCTCTGACTCACTGGCTTCATGTTCGAGACATCAGCTCTGGTCCAGTTCAGCACCTCAGTGTGTGAGGTCATACCGATGGACTAAATAACCCATTTAAATGAGATATAAATGATGTAAAATTACAGAAAGCATGCTGAGGAGGAACACCGTGGTCACCAATCTGTGAGATCAAATGTGGACGCTTCCGTCCCAGCTACGTGTCATCGTCTGCGTCCACCTCCATCGATGTCATCTGTAGGTGGGTTGTGTACATCACGTCGGCTCCGTCAAAAGTTGAGAAATTCAGTGTAGAAATTCAAAACCACAATCTAAAATCAAGAAACCAACCTAAGACACAATTTAGAAAAAAACAACAGCAGCTCAACTACTGATGAGTTAAAATGATCAGAGGAAAAGAAAAGTAATCAAACTAAATAAAAATCTGTCATGCACCTCCACAATAGAAATCTGAAAACTTTCTGGAAGTTTTCACTCTCTGGAATACCGTGGCCCCTCAGAGGGATAAACGCATTCAGCCCCTGCATGAATATTAAAGCTATTAGATTATCGAGGGGGTGATTTAGTAAATGGAGCCTGAAGAAAGCGAGTAACAAGACGAGAGAAAATGAATAAAGCGTATCCTCCTGCCTCTGCACAGGTGGACAAACCAAAGAGCTACAGAAACGCATCTCCTCCAATGAGCTTCCGTCACTGATCCAACCTGTGCACAGATTTGCAGACATTGATTTTTTCAAAGGAGATGAAGTTGTGGTTGGACACATGGGTGGAAACATCACATCCTCTTCAGGCCTGTCACGCAGCATTAGTGGGAGATGTGCTGTTAACACACTGTCAAGGCTCGTTAATGTCTAAGACACTCATTTAACCCCGCGCTTACATTGTTCTGTGATTTGAACCGTGACAGCGAGTCGCAT
This sequence comes from Arrhamphus sclerolepis, assembly GCA_037176975.1. Classification (NCBI taxonomy): domain Eukaryota; kingdom Metazoa; phylum Chordata; class Actinopteri; order Beloniformes; family Hemiramphidae; genus Arrhamphus; species Arrhamphus sclerolepis. The sequence goes on along the minus strand of JBAMYA010104756.1, from coordinate 11,036 downwards.
AGAGAATTAAAATTTGGTTTCAGGCACACATTATCTGACTAGGAATGTGTGAAAAGCTGAGGGAACGTTCTCCTCGTCCTCTAGGACTGTCATTGTCTTTGTAGCTACAAATCTTTCATTTTCTGTCACTCTAACATCTAGATGGAGTTTTTGAAAGTCTGAACAGCAAAAAAAACAGATGAAACGCAGTTGTTCCTAAATCAGATGAAAACCAAATGTGCAGGTGGTTTCAAATACGATTCCAGTTTTGTTGCTCCAATAAAATCCTTTGAAACATTCAGCTGACGACTTAGACATCAGCTATGTCTGCCAGAGAGTTGGAAGTGACAGGGACCATGGACACACAAGCATCCTCCATCTTTGGTACTTCCATGTGGAGCAGCAACAGCAGCAAAGCTAGCTCACCAGCCTCCATCTTAATCATGGTCTCTTCCTGTCACCTTAGGTGTCCCCCAAGGATCTGTCCAGGGTCCACCGCTACGCTGATGACACACAGCTTTACATCAACGCAGACGCAGCCCACTCTGCTGCTCAGCCACCTTCATCTCCACCCTGACCTTCTGCCTGGAGGAGTTGGAGGTCTGGATGAGCTGGTTGGTATCCCACATTAGATCCAGTCATCCCCATAAACACCTTCACTTCTGTTCTGGACACAACATTCCCCTTTCATCCACAACTACAGTTGATCTGCATCCATTCAATGTTTGTATGTTACCACGGCAACCATGTAAATGTTCACAGCAAATTAAAAACATGTGATTCTGAGCAGCAGTGCAAACGTAGCCGTCGAGGAAATATTTTTCTGTTCACTCAACACGTGGGGAGCTATTATGCATGATTTCTTAACCCTAACCTCACTAATACATATATATATATGTATATATATACATATATATATATATATATATATATATATAAATAGTCCTGAACTGACTCTGGGTACCAGCTGCTTGGAGCTTTAGTTAACTTTAGTTAACTTTAGTTAACTTTCTCTTGCTAACAAGTACATAAACAAGCACTGGGTACTAATGACAGACTGTACACTGCTGAACCAGAGATGATATATGTGGAAAAAGTACCTTTACTGAAGTAAATAAAAATAAATACAACTCACGTTTTTACCTTTATAAAAAAAAATAAAATAAAACAAATGCTGAAAAGGGATGGGCCAGTCAAAATATCCAACAGCCAAATACTTTAATTTACATTCTTTTAAAGGTGTTTCATACAACAGTCAAAAAGACAAAAAACCATTTAGTGATGTCAAAATATAGGATTTGAGTGTAGTTGCCAAGTTAAAGGTTACATCCTCTTGAAGCTCAGTGAAGGACAGAAATACGTGATTAAAAATCGGAGCACGTAAACTGAAGTAAACGTCATTGACCTGCATTGTGTCTGTTGTATGATGTCTTTGAAAAGCAAAGAAGAACCACATTATCTGAAAACCATGTGACTGTTCATGGAAATGTGTTTGTGGCGGTAAAAGAAGAAAGAAAAAGGATTTAGTGCATTATTCTGTTAAAAACCTTTACATTAAAAAAGTCAAAGCGAGCCTGAATCAGCTTCTCTCTGGTGCAGCGTGATGAACCTAAAAGTCGACGCCTCCCCTTCATGACTGACAGGTGACTGATGGATCCAACAAAACAGCTGGCCTTTCATCAGGATGCATACACATATACACATGGAAGCATTAGATAAATTATATTTATAGTCAAATATAGCAATGTTTTAATGGCGGCAACGCTCCAGGCTGCTTTTATTTCATTTAAATCAAAGCAATCCTCTTTAGGAGTTTATGTCATGTCCTGTTTTCCACTTGGGCTCCAAAATGTTTTGAATTCCACCAACTGGATCAATAAAGTTTGGTCTTACAGGCAAACTGTTCTCGGCTGTCAGTCACAGGGTCGAGTCCAGGAATAAACTATCTCTACAGGAACAACTACATCCCATCATTTACTGGTTTTGTTGTTCTGTTCCCAGAACAGCCTGAATGAAACCTGAACGTGCACACGGAAACGCTGCTCTGTCCTTGTTTTGCTCCTCGCTGACCTCGGTTCATGTTCGGACCTTGGATCAGGTTGGACAGATCAAATTAAAGGTTTATTCTCAGACCAGTGTTCATCATTTCCACTGCGGTGCTTGTCCTCCGTCCTCCGTCCTCCTGCCAGCTTTGAGCTGTAATGAGAGACACTCATCTATATTCAGAAACTGTCGCTCATACACTGTTATCTATTATCTCCCTCATCATCACGATGCTCGGTGAGGAGACGGGACCTGGCATGAGCGATAATAAAAGCAGACATTACAGTTATTAAAATACTGGTAATACTATACTCTTTACGAAACCTGGACATTCCAAAACCAGACTTTACTTCTGGGTAAACAGCAGGCGGAGCTGGATTAGGCTGCACCTTTGTCAGGTCCTGGATATGTTCACGCTATTTTCAGTTTGTCAGAACAGGACAAGAATGTAGTAAAGTGAGACGTAAATAAACATCTGGACCACTGCCGTGCTTCCAGTCAGCTGACTGAGAGAGCTGCTGGACCAGAGACGAGAACGACTGCCACAAAGCTACAAGAATCCGGTTTTTATCAGTCTGCCATGTTGCTCCAACTCTGAGAACCAACCAGACTGCAGGCAGAGTTCAGAGGTGATGTCTGTAGACTGCAGGTGAAGCTCAGCTTCCCCTAAAACGTCAACAATTAAATGTTCAAATATGTCCAGTTGTGCTAACGTTTCATTGACTGCAAATGCGTTAGAAGTCGCTCATCTGGAGGGCGAGTTCATTCAGAAGAGATCGTTTCCTTCTACGCTCTACCATCCGCGCAGTTACCGTAGGAGCGGAGCGTCCATGTGCTTTTCACTGCCTCCAAACTCCATGGTCATTGGATAAAAGCCCCGATTTAGTCCCGCCCCCGGACGCTGAGCTTCCACATGACGGCTGAACCTCCTCATCCAGGAGGACCAACCATTGCTTCTCAAACTGCTTCTGCACACAGTTGCTTAGTGCTACGACCAATCAGAGCAAAGAACGAGGTGACGTATTCAGAGCAACAAAAACTGTTGTGGAGAAGAGAGATTTTATGGTTAAAGCCAGTTTACCAGCTGCTCACCATCCAGACTCCAACGTCTCAGGTCTGTCGCCTTCATGTTAAACCCTCTCAGAGACTCTACAAGGACACACTGATCTGATTGGCTCTCTGACACTTGTGGACATATGTGTACGTACATCTAGGTTTCTACGTTGGCATTAACAGGTTTAGTGTACAGACATCAGTGATGTCATGATCTGGACTCCTGAAGTTCCTGATCAGAGTTCTGATGAGAACATCCACGTTGTTCTGAACGTGTCCCACTGGCCTTCAGACTGCAGACCAACTTGTGTTTCTCAGAGTTTCCAAAAGTAGAATAAGAGGCAGACACCTTCTCTGCCTTTCAGATCCGGCTTAAAACTTTACTTTTCTGAGAAAGATGACAGCTAGGACTGTCTCAGATGGCCTGGAGACATCCCTTTAGATCTGTTGCTACAGACCTGGACAGCTGAGGGACATCCAACGATGTCCTGGACATGTTCCTCACCCTCCATGTCTGCACATGTCATTGTTGCCATTGTTACCTCTGTGTTTTCCTTTTCTCATGATGTCACCTCTGTCCTGTCTGACTGTCGCAGCTGAAGGTGTCTTCCTGTCTCTACTGTCGTCCAGCGGTCCATCGATGCTCAGTACGGAGGACTTAATGTCTTCTGCTCTTCTACTGAGCAGGACGCTTTTAGGAGCTCACATTATACGAGTACAATTATGATAAACTGGACAGAACCATAAGCAATAAAAAGATATTTATTTGAGCAGATAATGAATTCTAAACGGCTCTGAGATGACGTCTGTTGTCAAGTGACGTCATACAAATTAACGTAATTTAACATAATTTGTTTTGCATTATGCAACTTACTTCTAGTCTTTTTCCTGCTCCTGTTACATTTTATCTGTCCTTCTATCCGTCCATTTATCTGTCCTTCTATCTGTCCATTTATCTGTCCTTCTATCCGTCCATTTATCTGTCCTTCTATCCGTCCATTTATCTGTCCTTCTATCCATCCATTTATCTGTCCTTCTATCTGTCCATTTATCTGTCCTATCTGTCCCCAGTTTGTAAACTGGTGTTTTCTGTTCTCTTTAACGTTTCCCTCCATTACCAAGGCACCTACACTCCCATCTAACCAGTCTAACCAGTCTAACCAGTGCTCTGTCTGGTCATGATTTAACTCTGCGGGTCATCGGTGGTTTATTTCCCATTTGAATGCTGGTGTATTTTCTTTTTTTAGGCTCATCCACAGGACCCCCCCCCGCCCCCAGCTCTAACCGTCACTGGTTTCTACAAAGTTTATAAAGACATTATGGGAGCAGAGCAGTAAAAATTCCTGGATCTAACAGAAAGTTCCTGCTGCATGTTTTGCATTTCTGGTCAAATATAAATGTCACTCAGAAGCAACATTTTCCTTCAGTCTTGCAGATTTTCTTCTTCCTCCTGTGTTTGCAGCCTAAACTCATCCTGATAAGGTCATTTATATCGATTTGAGTGACAGGAGAGGTTAAGATCGTCTACATGTCAGTCTGTTTCCGATTCTTTTTACAAATCTGACCTCATTACCTGGGATAGATGATGTAATTTAACTTAAAGTCTGACTTTAGCACAGTCTTCATTTGTGTAATAAACTGCTGAACATCCAACATTTATTTGTGACTGACCAGCTTCTCCAGCGTCTCCTGAAGCACATTCAGTCTTCTGGAATAAAACGTCTAATCCACTTTCAGTACATTTTTCAGCTGCACAGCTCTATGTGAGGAAACATTATCTGTCAGCTTCTTGTAATCTTTTTACTTTTATTTATCCAGCTTTATAAAAGCAGGAGGAGAATGTGGTGAGAAATAAAAGAGCCTCTTCAGTTTCAGGACGTTTAAAGTCTGGTTTAAAGGACCACTGAGAAGGAATTATTGGGTTTATAGGGATCCAGTGGCAGAAACAGTATTCAGCTTTATGGTTTTTGTTCGTTTACAGCCACAGTAATTAATCATTTTGAGCCCTGTGGAGCAGAGTTAGTCCTTCAGGCCATAAAGAGGCAGAATAGCGCCGCTCTAGTGGCAGGTTCTTGCAGTAGCTCTGATCATATTAACTGATGAAACATTTAACCAGATGTTGAAAATATTTTAATTGGAATACTCTCCGCGGGTATTTATGGAAATTAATGAGAATAAAGTACAAATAAGATAGTTTTCAACTATAACCTAAAACATTTTCTAACTGAATTCATCTAATCCAGGTCTTCAAGGGCCACTCTGGGCCATGTTTCAGATGTTTCAGCATCAGATAGTCATCAACATCTGCACAGACCAGTTAATTACCCACTCATCTGAATCAGGTGGGTGGGAGCAGGGACTCCAGTGAACCTTCAGGACCTGGACCAGAGGCCAAAACCCTCATCTGTAGAAACCATTAATTCTAATAAACTGATGACAGAAAAACAGACCATCCCCCCATGACAAAGAGGAAACTGGGTCTCTAAACCACATCCAGGAACCAGGAAGACTAGTTGCTACCTTGGTAGCAACTAATGAGGATCCTTTTAAAAAGATAAACAAAAAAACATCCACTGGTTCATTTGAAAATGGTCCAATCATGATACAAACGGTGAGGACAAACTCCTCTGATAGTATGAAGGGAGCGTTTGTTGCACAGATGGTCTCTTCTGTGCTGAAGTTGAACTGCAGAATAAAGACCAGAATTACCAGCTGATGAGCCTTTCAGGAGAAATAAAACTGTCCAGCAGCCTGGTGGGACAAAAAGCAGAAACAGAGCCTCCCACCCATCATCCATCCATCCATCTATCCACCCATCCATCCATCCATCCATCCGTCCACCCATCATCCATCCATCCATCCATCCGTCCACCCATCATCCATCCATCCATCCATCCATCCACCCGTCATCCATCCATCCATCCATCCGTCCACCTATCATCCATCCATCCACCCACCCATCCATCCATCCACCCATCCACCCATCATCCATCCATCCACCCATCCACCCATCATCCATCCATCCATCCATCTGTGCATCCATCCATCCGTCCATCATCTACACCCTCTTGCTCCTGTCCAGGGTTACCAGGATCAGCTGGAGCCTACCCAGCTCTCTTCAGGTGAGAGGCAGGGTCCATCTGGGCCACATGTAGACACACATTCCAACAGACAATTTAGAGCCACCAGTCGACATGACGTCCAGTTTTGTGGACTGTGGGGGGAAGCTGGAGCACCCAGACAAAGCCACACAAGCACGAGGAGAGCATGCAGACTAACCACCAAGCCGCTGTGAAACAGGAAATGCAAATGACATCTTCTGTTTGGTGTTTTGTATCACTCTTCTGCAATATTCATTATTTTTATTTTTTAATCGGTCGTCCTGGACCACACACACAGTCCTGCAGCAAGCAGGTCTCATTTCTTCCAGATTAACATTGAAGTATTCACTGCAGTTACTCCAGAAAGCAGTTTCAGCACCTCGGGGCACCTGCGATATACCAGAACAGACGAGTTCATCGTTGACAGCAGCTGGTCTGAAACAACCTCTCCCTGCAGGACCTTCAGCAAACTGTGTACTTTTTTGTGAGGACATGATTATAAGCACAAAAACACGTTTTATTCTTCTTCCATGCTCTGTCTCATGTTCTTTTCTCTGAAAAGTGAACGAGTGAATATGAATGTGTACACGAGCTCCCTTTTCAAGAATTTTAAACGCTGCATCACTCACGGCGTCAAACACAATGTCGTCTTCCTCCAAACGCTCCTCTGATTTTCAGACGATGAGGCGGGTCATGAGGTTAGGTCGGACGTAGGCAGAGACGGGAACGGGACGTAACGGTGCAGTGTTCCTTTCATGATAACGCCACAAACGCATCAAACTGGCGGGCTGACATCTTTACACGCACCAGTCCTTTCAAATATTTAACACTTATCTGTTACAACCTGCACATTTTATTCTTTTGAAAAGACCATGTTCAGTGCCATCTCTTAAACACAACTGAGCGTGTTTTGGGGTTTCATTTTTCAAAAAGAAAAAAAAAAAAATCAAACAAAATTAAAGTTTTGGTCAGCTGATCTGAGAAAAGCAAAACCACAAATAAAAAGTAGAACCTCTTCCTGAAGACCAGCTTCTGAGGCCTTCAGAGACTTTGCTCAGGTCTCTGTCGTTGTGTTTGTTTGTTTTTTTGTTTTTTTTAAAGAGTCCTGTCGTTTGTGTTTTCATGTGACAGCATTTAATTTAGTTGCTCTGTGAAAAGATCTCCTACCCACCCTTTAACAGAATACTTTGAGCTCATACTCCACATTTTCTGTTACGGGTTGTTGATGTGCTTGGTATCACGAACCAATCAGAGCCTGTTGCACAGAGAAGTTCATCTCTGAACTTTCTCTTCCCAGAGATGGGGGGGGGTTTGGCAGTTTCTCTGGTGGGTTTGATCTTGGGCTGAACTCACTGGGATGTCCACTCCCATCACTCCACTCTCACTGGGGAATGATGCGCAGACTAAAAGTGGCTTCGTAAGAGCTTCAACGCTGATAGCAGAAACAGCTCCACGGTGAGATGACAACCACAGCTGGACCTCATCTGAGCAGCTCCGTAATTCTGGGTTCACGCTACGATTTTGGCTCTGCCAGACTAAAGATGGTAAAAATGTTCCATCGTAGCTCAGAAACGGTGGTGGTGGATCTCACAATGAGACAGGAGCAAAGATGAACGAGCAAAGACGGGCTGTCCAATCACACTGTGTAACATGAGGTAAACTAATTAACTAACGATTTCACCCACATCGCCTTCGACCAGGCCACATCTTCTCCTGGACGTATCAAAGCTCTCTGCTCTTTTGCTTTGCTCGAGTGCAAGTTTGAGGTGAACTATGGTGAGACATTTTTGCTAACTTCTAACAAGTGCAGGAAGGTCCCGTTCCCTCTGAACAGCAGAAGAATGACATGAATGATGCTGCTGAACACCAGGACACCAGCGAGTAAATACGTTATTATGCTTAAGCTACATACTTTACAGCCATTTGACAGTTTTGTGTTCGACATTCAGCCCTGAATCATCTGCATGGAGATGTTTCACCTGACTCGGTCCACATGTTGGCCAAGATCCTGGACTCAGGGGCCGTCTTGTCTCACGTTTCTGTGGCCGAGGTTTTACAGACTAGCAGCTAATTTCTCTGCGGGGTCTCCTCAGCCAGCAGCAGATGTGGATTCCCTCCTGACTGCAGGTCCGATTCTACTGGCGACGTCTTCAAATGAAGCTGTGCAATTAGATTTTAATCCTGATTTCAGTTTTGGCTCCTGACGGTCACAAAAACAACGTAATCAAGAACAAAAACATCAATGATTTCACCACATATTCTGAAAAAGTCCAAACTTTTTGAGTCTTACCTAAAAAAAAACTAAAACTAAATTGAAGTTAATTTGAGTAAGTTCGGTAGATGTGACATGTCTCAACAGTTGGAAGATAATAATATTTTACAAACGACCAAAGTCGTCATGATCATGACATTTTTTCAAAATTGAGCTTTTCTTGTGAGGATCCAGATGGATCAGATGGATCCAGACTGCACTTAGACCACTCCAACACCTTCCCTTGTCTTTCATATTATTAAACACTTCTTTAAGCCAGTTTTAATGATAGTCCTCCTTTCTCTCTGTGATTGGCTGAGGATCATTCATGCATTCATATGACAGACTGCGATCACAGACGATGTCAAAACTCAGCTCTGTACAATAAAATAAGTAAAAATACTCATTTCAAGGCTGACAACCTTTGCAAAAGTTACCAGAAAGGAAATTGGATGACTTTTTTTAATTGATTAGTCCTGGTCAGACTACAATTTGGAAGGTTTAAAGCTCCTAGACAGAGTAAAAGTCCAGCTGGAAACCAGTCAGCACTGATTAAAACTCAGCGTTGGTTAACGTTTAATCTCCAGAACAACAAACGCAAACAGGTAGAGTTGTTTTATGTCTGCTCTGACAGACACACACCTCTTTTATGAAGCATTTCCACTGTAATCATGCTCTCTTTGAGCCTCTAATGAAAGTCTCTGCAGGGTTTCAGGCTTCCTCTGGTAAATCGCTTTTGCAGCGAGGATGAAGCTCTGCACGAGAAGTCTGCAGCAAACTGGGACAGTAATCAGACTGCAGGCGGCCACAATAACTAATCCAAGCTCCGACTGTGAAGAGTCAGCACCTCAGAGCCCTTCAGACGCCGACTTACGCTGGACCAACATGGAAGCAGGATTGCTGTTCTCACTTTTAAATCATACAACTCATTTTCTCAGACATTAGCACTCTTAAGTACTCTTAAGTTGTTCCACATCAGTGTGCAGTCGTCAGTGAAGCTTCCAGAAGTAATTTTTCTCTCCACTGGCCATCTTTAACTTTTTTGCTGAACTGACTTTTGCTCTGCCACGTCATCTCTAAAATCCAGCATATCCTGTTGTGTATTTTGACATGAGGAGGGTCTTCTTAATATTCTGCAGTCTGGAAGGGCTTGAGGGTATTCTTTTAGTAGCGTGCCTAAAGCCCAGTTTCTACTTCTCCAACTCCACTGACACGCAGACAGAGTCCTCTGATGTTGCTAACCCTCTCCAACGGGTGACTGATACCTGCCTCATACCTGTCCATAAAAACAATGGAGACCTTATGGATAGAGCTCATCTGTGATTGGTCAGCTACCACTCACCCTCCCGCAGAAGGATAAGAAATAAAACTATGAAACCATCTACTCAGATCCTCAATATACATTAATGATGCAAATGCGACATGTCATCGTTTAGACGTCTCCAAAAGTATTGTTATACGATGAGTTTTCTGATTAAATTAAACCCCGTTTCTACTCTGTGAAGGAGACAGAAACTGGTATGCTGACGTAAAACTGCTGCTGTAACCACTTATTGAGGTCCATCACCGGGGTAATATGCTGAACGGCTAACCTGCTCCGTAGCAGGGTAACTCTCAGGTTTGAATCCAATCCTACGCGAAGCCCCACCCACTGGCCAATCGGCTTTGCAAGGAAAATGGCGTGCTCCACCACACAGCATTATATTATTATATACAGTCATTGGACAGCACACGTACACCTGCAGACGTTGGCCAGATGTAAAAAGTTTCATGTGCAAGACGTCACATGGAGAACGTTTGCCCATTGGAAAAATACCATCCAGATGTTGACCCATCATGGAAGAATGGCATCAGCTGGGTTTCTATATGTCCTACAAGGCAGGAGTCTGTAGCTCCATCAGCTGAGCAACAGCTGAAGGTCCATCCTGAAGGTAGCAGGTTTGATTCCAGGCCTGCAGTTACATTCTGTTTCTGTAAAATGTTTAAGTTTACAAGCATCAGCCCACTACTTTCTACCACAACTCAGTATCTGGATGGATTTTATAATATATATATATTCATAACATAATGATTTTTTAATGTTTATTATTTACGCCCTCGACCCCCCGAGGAACTGAATCTGGAAGATGACTTAATGACTAATCATCGTCCATTCTATTCATCAGAACACACTGATTTCATGGGATTCACAGCTGTGATCAGTTTCACATAAATGTGTAACTTACACATTTATGCTGCCTGTTATCCGTTACCAGGCTCTTTGTCTCCTTCTGGCAGCAACAGTGTAGATTTCTCACGTAGGTTGTCTTTTTCCATAACCTAACCAGATCAATGGACCCTCTTTCTCAGGGTTCAGTAACTTCTCTTTCTGAAACGGACCCCAGATCTGTGTGTGGCAGGCTAAAGAAGATAAACAATCCACAACTGTTTATTTAGCCCAGTCTGTTTGTCGTTTACGTCTCCCAGAACGTTTATGGTCGTCCCCCACAGACATCATGGATAGCAGGTTTGTCTCTGGAAAAAAAAAGCACGGGGTAGCGCGATCGCCTCACAGCTAGAAGGTCCTGGGTTCAACTCCCACAAGGGGACGCTGTGGGTGCTGGGGGTGT